>PYHW01010756.1:1511362-1529635 GCA_013186435.1 Turdus rufiventris
AGAGAAGAGAAGAGAAGAGAAGAGAAGAGAAGAGAAGAGAAGAGAAGAGAAGAGAAGAGAAGAGAAGAGAAGAGAAGAGAGAAGAAGATGGCAGAAGCCCCCTTGAATAACTTCACATAATAAATGTTTTGCTGTCTTTAAAAACAAAAAGACTTCAAAGGTCTGGCAAGTCTCACTTCCTATGTGAGAAGCTTAGACCATGGCAAGAGCTCTGCCCAGACAGATTTCTGGCTCAAGTGGAAAGCTCTAAAAACCAAAATACTCACAGATATTGTGCTACCTAGTTCCCACCAATATCATGGAGAGCTGGGTACACACAGGACATAATCTACAGTTAAAACACCTGATACCACCTACAATACTGTCTTCAGCAGTATCCATTACCAATAACTCAGTATGCCTCAGCTGCAGAGCAGCCTGGCCTGCTTTAAAGAATCTGGTATTTAATTTCAGTACTGGTGGTTTTGGATGTTACAAATCCCCCATTTGTTCCTTACAGATGGCAAAAATAATAGTAGTTCAAAATAAACTGCTTCTGGTGCTTTCAGCAACCTGGTCTAGTGGATGGTGTCCCTGCCCATGGCAGGGGGCTGGGACTAGATCATCTCTCAGGTCCCTACCAACTCAAACCATTCTGTGTTTGTTATGAGCCCTATGAAATATTCCTTCATCACTAATTTATGACATCTCTCATTTCCATATCCTGACTGCTGAAGCATTTTCAGCTGGAAAATGTTGGTAGCAGTTAGAAGCAGAAAATGCTGACTGAAAGGCCTTGCACTATAGGGACAAGAACTGATTCAAGTATGTTCGTTCTAACAAATAACAATTATTGTTTCAAATTCTTTATTTACTGAATAAAATAGCAATGCCCAATAGGCATTTTAGGAACTGGCAACAATAGTTATAATCTGCTTCCAAAAACTCAGAACAACTTGTATTCTCATTGAAACAATAACAATTTTCATAATGGATAGGCCTGTCGAGTAGAAAGGAAAAGAATAATTCAAATAATGATTATTACAATATGTGCCAGTTATGCACAGACAATGTCACATACATAAATTTTCCTCCAGTCTCTTCACAGCTATTCCCTTTGGTGCTATCATTCCATGATAAATTCTGTTTACATTCCCTTACTTGAAATCCTTTTATTGAAAACTCCCAAAACACAAGACAATGCTTTTTGGAGATCCTTAGTAAGAAAAGATTGAGGCAGATTCTTTGCACTAGTGTGTTTACTGGGCCAAGCAGCAGAAAAACGCTAACAATTTGGAAGGTGACCTCATTTCTCTCTGTAGCAGGGAAAGCAGAGGGAGGTGCCACTCTCTGCTCCCTGGGATCCAGTGACAGGACTCATGGCAGTGGCTCAAAGCTGCACCAGGGAAGGTTTAGGCTGGTTTCAGGAAGCCTTTCTATGCTGAGAGGCTGACCAAACTCTGGAACAGGCTTCCTAGAGGGGTGGTTGATGCCCCAGGCCTGTTTGTGCTTGAGACATTTGGACAAAATCTGTAGCAACATGCTTTACCCTCAGGTCAGCCCTGAATTGGTCAGGCAGTGGAACATGGTCCCTTCCGACTGAGATATTCTTTTTTGATCTATATCATTGAATGTTTCATGCAGTAGGCATACATAAGAAGAGAAAATCCTCCATCATTTTTCATCAAGGATAGGGAAAAAAGGGCCTTTTATGTTCACATCTCTTGACCTGGCTAAGTCCCCACAGCAAGGGATGATGCACAATTTCCCAGTCACCATCTGATTCCACTTCCCATGCCTTAGTCCATGTCAGGACTGACTTAAATAGGCTTAAGTGCAGGATTTACCAAGCACATCTACCTAGAACATTGCAGGATACTTTGTGTTATCTAACATATCTCGTTCTGAAGAGCAGCCAGCCTACCCCACTGGAAATTTCCATCCTGAAATGACAGGAATTCCCTGTGTTTGAGCACACCAGATCTGCTCCAATAGACCAATAATAGAAAACTGTATCCAGTTCACCTCCAAATGTTTGACTGATCTTGCCTGCCTACGATATATTCTGCATATTACTGAGCACAATTTATCATCTGGTTTATTAACAATTCACATTGTTTTGAGAAAGTGAGAATGAGCACTCAGAGGCAGCAGACACAACACTCTCCAAAGAGATATAAAACTCAAAGCACGTGAAGTAGACGCACATAGCTGTGCACATCAGTTACACTCCTCATCCATCAGACCCGAAACCAAGATTGCCATCCACGTGATGTCATCTATACAAATTTCCTTTAGGAAAAGAAAAATCCATGGTCTTTACTGAAGGCAATGAGTGTTCTTGTCTTTAAACTGAACTTAACATAAGCATCTCAGATATGTTTCAGTTATAAGAGTAAAAAACAAAAATAAAAAATAAAAGTGGCCAAGGATCAGGTAAAAGATCTTATTTCCCCATCAAATACTTTACTGTGGTCACAGTGATTAAACAGCCAAGGTGTTAATTTCAAGCCAATATGCATTTAGTTTAAAATTTAATATTTATTATTTATATATAAAAGATACATACAGAATTCTGAAAGGAAACACAACAGATTTGCTCTGTGTGAATAAATGTGAATAAATTGCTTAAAATACTTAACCTCAGTGTGCTAGATATTTTTTAATCTACAAGGGTTTTTTACCCTGGCCTTCAGCCACAAGGTCGATGGTTGTTTTTTTCATGAAGCAGAAAATACATAGGTAAAGGTAACTTTGAAGTTTATGTGCAGTGAAATATTTAACCAAACACTGTGCTAGATTGCTTATGGGTAGAAAATAACAAAATATCCCTTAAGAGAAAGAGAAAATTCATTGTGCTGCAAAAATATGTTGGCCTCATTCTTTTGCTTTCTGTTTCACCATTCTGATTTCTATCACACCCTTAAAATATCTAGAAGTTCTTCCCTGAAGGACTTTATGGTTTCTCTAACTTTCATAAGTCCTAAAAATTTGGAACTTTCTTCTGCTATTTAACAGCGTCATGTAATAAAGCATGTGTGTTTCAGCTGTCACGGGTAGTAACATCAGGCTCTGTGTGACTCGTGCATTATGTTCATGCTTTTTATTTATTCTAAAAGGACATTCACAGAGTTGGAAGGAGGTAATTTCACTTATCTTCATTTTCCCTCTAGTTACTAACCTTGTAGGTAAAAAAAATCACTTTTCTAACAGAGATGAGAATCAGTCTGAAGCTGAAATTTACAGCATGTAAAACTGCTGAAAATCTACCCAGAAAGAGGATGCTCAGTGATAGTGTTGCAGAGCCCCTTCATAATATCAGCTGGAGTCAACACTGTGAGTAGATCCAGTTTCAACAGCAGTTTTCAATATTGTTTTCTATCACTGAACATTGTTGTTGTTGCCATGTACTGACAAAAAGATTAAATTCAACAGCACAACTTTGCAGAGCAAAGCAGAGAAATGCACAGGATGTTTTTTTTATGTGGGTTTTTAAGAATCCTAAAATTTTCAGTATAATAGAACCACTAAAAATTATAGTTCATCACAGTTTTAGAAGTGTTGTATGATTTTTTGGTAAGTAACTCCACAATTCAGTTAATTTTCTGTGTAAAATTGAACTCCCTGTTCAGCCTTCATTTGCTTGTTTTTAAAAGAAAATCTGAAGTTCCTGTTCTCGTGTATATGTCATGTGTAACTCCCCTCAAATCAAAGGGAATTATCTGTGCTCTGCAGGAAGATAAATTGACCGTGAGCCTTTCAAACCACAAAACTAGGGAAAGGAAAAGTAATAGCCCATGCTTAAGATAATATCTGCAGTTGTGCTAAATGCTCTGTGAATTCCATCTCATATTATAGTACTGTTTTAATAAAGATGGATGTCTTGCAGAAAATTCCATTCACACAATCATCTTGGCATTCAGAGATCAGAGGAACAATCTCCACTTAATACCACTGGGGAAATGAACCCCCAGTAACTCTCTTTGGCTGCTGTTTAAGTGCTCAGAAATCAGCTGGAATGGGATTCCTCCTTCTCTGACTCTTAATGATCAATGTGTACCAAAGTTCCCACCTGGGCTGTAGCTATTGGCTCTCTCCCCATGAAAACCAGGGAGCAGGAGGTGATTGGTGTCTTCTCAGAGAAAGTGTCAGCTGGAAGAATATGGAGTTTTGCAGCTCACAAATCACATTTGAAAGAGCACCCTGGAGACTACCACAGCACCATTTCTGTGTCATGCAGGTCCTCAGAGAGAAGCTGAACTGATCATCTTTAGCAGTTCTTAATCCCTGAAATGCTTAGCTTTGCTGGACACTTCCCTGTTAGACCCGCAAGTCCCTCAGCTGGTCAGGCCCTGTGGAAACACGAGTTACACCTGTATAGGCAGGTGTTAGAGACCAAGATGGGGAGGTGTCTGGGATTTCATGGCACAGAACTCAAGATGCTCGGCCTTGTTATATAAAGACCTGTGTCCTGGAAGGGATCTGAGGTTTGGCATACCCTGAGCAAATTCACACACAGCCAATACTGAGATCAGTACCAGAGGTTACAGCTGTGGGCATGTTCCTTTGGAAACCTCTCTAGAAAAGGTTACCTTTACCATACAGCTCCAAACAGACAATTTGTCATATGGACTGGTGAATAAAGGATCAAGAATCTTCTTACCCTGAGGAAATCCAAGCCCATTTTTTGACAGGAGGAGGCAAACTCCCAGGTGGTTGCCTGGGCTGGGTGGCAGGATAGTTGCTGTTGGCCCTCCTACTGAAGAAAAACCATTGTTTTCTCTGGTGTGCAAAAGCCAGAGCATCAGCAGGAGGGCAAGCTAAAGGGAATTGGGCTGCACAGACTCATGGCTTTGGTACTCAGCTGGAGAGATGGAACTGGGCTCTGCTCCCAGGACTATTCCCATTTACAGCTCTAAAATGTAGCCAGCATTGCAGAGCAACTGGAAAACCACTAAAGGACCAAAGATCAAGGGCAAGAGGACAAAATATACGGTGTTCCTCTTCCATGTTATTATAGAAACAATTATTCCCACTTAGTCTTCTCTTGGTTTGGTGAGAGCTGCCTTAAATTTGGGGTACTTAAAAACACTATCAATGAAGGAGGCAGAGGTCTTCAACCCTAATGGTTAAACAGGAGTGGGAAGATGAACATGGGTTGGCACGGCCACTTGTCTCTGTGAATTTGAATTTCCTTTGGAGATGTAAGAAACTACACAATTTCCATTTCCCAGGGACATATCCAAATATGCATGCAACTACCTGCATTCTTAGGTAAAAACAAGTTACCAGTCTAAGTGGGTCTTACAAAAGGTGGCTCTTGCTCAGTTACATACCTATAGTCACAAGATGAGCTGCAGTTTCAAGTAGATAAAAGCTACACATCTTCTTGAATCAGAAATCTGAACTCCCTCAAGAAAGAGATAAGAAACACCACCCCAGCTTTTGCATTCTACTGACAAGCTTTAATCCTTTGGAGACATCTGACTATTAATCAATCATGCAGGAGAGGAAGGTACTGTAAATCCCGGTACAATATCTCTGCTCCTACTAAACTGTCACACCTGCTGGGTTAGTGCAAAGAAAATTACTTTCTGCAATGTGGTGTCTATCTGCGAGTAAATCAGGGAGAAAATAATTTTGTTCACATATACTAAGCATGCCTTCCCTCACCATCAGGAATGTTTAAGATACACTTGAAAAGTAGTTGATTTTCTGTAATCTGTACCCCATTTATTGTTACTTTCTCTAGATGAAATAAATTCTGCAGTTGCCTGCATTATGAGTTTCTGCTGTGCCCCAAAATTGACATGGAAGGGAGCCATTTACAAAGTCCTGCCATCGTCCATCATTCATGCACCTGTACTTAAAGAGCAGATCTGCTGCAATGCTCTTCCTTTGTATGTCTAAGTACACTGCATGTGCAAGGCAGAGGGTTGTGACATGCTGCAGACTTCTCTAATTTCTGCTCTAATATGGCAGCTATGGTCAATAGGACACCCTCTAAGCAGTGAACTCTGAATTCTGGTTTCAGACCAGCCACTATTTATGTGAAGAGATGATTTACTATTCTTCACCCTTTAACATGACCCTTGTTGATTCCAGTCAATGAACTTCAGGGATTTGATAAGCAGAAACTTACCTGTTAGGGAAGCTTGTTCTTTCAGACAAACACTATGCTGAAGATCACTGGATTATGTCAGGTATTTTCTTAATTTAAAAAAATACTACAGTAAACTATGGACATATGGATATAAACCAATCTGAAGTGAATAGATTGCAGACAAAATTCTTCTCTCATCTGGAGTAGATTCATTGGTTTCAGTGGAACTATTCTGGATTTACAGTGATGTAATTTGGAACAACATCTGGCTTCAGATATATAGGAAGGGCTCATTGTAATGGTTTATATCACTGACTACTTATTGCATACTTTTTCTATGCTTTTCTTAGCTCTAACTGGCTACACATTACTCGTGATTTTACATCTTTATCTTGTATTTAATATAAAAACCTCTAAAAGCTTTTCAGAATGAGGGAAGAATACATTTCCTGCCGGTCCCCAATGTGGCATCTCTCATAATATAGTTAAAAACACAGTCTACAATTATTTTAATTTTTTATTTTGATATTGCATTATAGAAGGCAGATAAATGAAAAGTCCTTTTTGTGTTTGCTCTTCACAGAGTCATTCAGCAAATCAGCAGCATTTACCTGGAAAACACCTCAGAATTTGTGTGGGTTTTCCCATAATCTCCTCTGTTCTTTGGCCAATAATATGATGTGTTGACAGGGATCCATTCGTGTCACCTTAACACAGGTTTTTTATTATTCCATTATGGACAAATAAGTCCAGGGCAGTCTCCTCTGAAACCTGTGGCCAAAGTGCCTCTCTTTATCCAAGGCAGTGTGGACTCAGAGTCGCTGCAGGGTAAAAGGGAGGGGTGGGATGAAAGGCACTCTTTGCCTCTCACCCTGTGGATATCTTCAGTGTGTCCTTTTTTCATTGCAGGGCTTTCAGCATCACCTTGGGTGCAAGCTGGCCATGAGTTCTGAGTACAGTCTTCTCTACCATCAGAATTTGCTTAATGTGATGTTATGAACTTTAATAGGAGAGTGTTTAATAAAACTACAAGACAATGGGGAATAAATATGCAAACGTGCCAAATACCATTTTGAAATCAACATTTGCTATTTTACCACACGTGCAGCTGTGGTTTTCTGTTATGCAAAACTATAGCATCTGAGCTTTTAATGGCAACTTTGCAAATGTGTTCAGAAATTCACACGTGTTTCTGCTTAATCTTACGACACTTGTTTTTCCAGCTTGAAAATTTAATTCAAATATCGTACTTTACTTAATTAATGTTAGATATGTAATAAATATATTTTTTTAAACCAAGTTGCTACAAGGTCAGTTGTGGTAGCCAAAAGCCATTTTTGCATCATTTGCATTTCTTTAAACTCCTAATTATGTGGCACATGCTTCAGTAAAAACTAATATTACAGTTGACTTTATTTACTCTACTTCATTACATCTGGCTTCCTTTTAGATATTTTTTTTCCCAAATCTACTCACAGAGAATATATAAATTATATACCATTATCTTTTTTTTTAAAAGGCAGCTCCATCCATCATAATGGATTACAAATTTATCACCTTGAATCAATTTCTGTTCACAAGTTCAAAAGGAAATATAAGTGCTTGAGGGCCCAGAAATATTTATTGTACATATGGATATTATTAAAGTTTATTGAAATCCTTCACCAATGAGAATTGTTTCTGTTTTGTTTTGCAACACGTACAGCACTAATGCTAAAAAGTCAACGCCTTTATTGTCTAAAAACTAAATTGGCAATGCAGCGCTGAATTTGAGGACTACTGATTCTGACTAGATGTACTAACATATTTATGCAAGCATTCATTTAATTAAGACATGACAATGTCAGCTTGCCTAATTTAGTGAAAATTTGTTTCGACATAGTTTCTTGTATAACATTTTCCCACGATGACGTCTATTTTCAAGTAAAAAGTACTTCTGCTAGCGACATCGACAGTAATTCACTCAGCCTCTTTTCCTTGTAATAGAGCAGAGAGAGAAAATGGAAACTTAAGATTAATGAGAGTCTTGTTTTAAGACTCAGTGACAAGACTACATCTGGTATCAATACGGTTCTTAGGGATCCTGACCACATCTTTCATAAAGTGGTAAGTTCCTCCAAAAGGACACATCTTGCTGGCTGCTAACTACAACCTCCGAAACGCCGAGCCCGTGCAGGGGAGGAATGCAGTAATGCTCTGCTGGAGGGAGAAAACGAAACTACAATTCTAATTACATTTTTATTAGTGGTGTTAATGGGAAGTTGAGCTCTTAAAGTCCATAGTAAGACATGCTTTCTTTGAAATTGTATAGCGCCGTGTCAGGAGTTAACATGAGAGGTTTGTTGCTTGGTTGGTTTTTCTTTTTCCCCTCCTTTTGGACTTATTTCTTGCTATACTAAATTAATTAGGAAATATTTCCCTTTCAAAGAAAAAGATTTGCAGCCTCAGAAGGAAAAAAGGAGTTGAGTTGTGGACAGAGACATAGAGCATAGGGCAATCAGACGTGATGTTCGGTGGGTGAGGAAATCACCGATGGAGCTGTGCAGCAGCTGCCCAGGTGCAGATTTCACTGCTTCAGATACAACAGTTGTTTCTGCTAAACAGCCTGACTTATTGGTGTCTAATGAGTTGCCACTGGGACTTTAGGAATTTTTGTGTTTTTCTTTCTAATCTGAAGAAACCTAGGGAGTGTCTTCTGCAAGAAGTCATATATTTCAGGAAAAAGATTAATATTTCATTACTGCAAGTGTGTAGAAGTGGTGTTCTATCAGGGCTACCTGTGAGAGAATTTTACTGGAAAACATAGATGCCTCAAAATGAGGAACAGATCTGTATGACTGATGAAGATTAAGATGAGATTTCACACAGTCTTACCAGTGACTTTAGCTGTTTCCACATTAAAGAGTCAATGTGATGCTAGCTTTCTAAAAAAATTTTCTTCTCAAATATATATAACAAAAAAAACAAGAGGTTTGCTTTATTCCAAGGAACTTTAGACAGATGAATCCAATGTATGGGCTGTATAATGATATTTAATTCGGGACTTTTAAGTTCCAGTAGGAACGTTTCATGTGGCTTTCTTAGCAAGAGCAGACTTAAATCTGTTTTAACTGGCCAGAGTAGACTTTTTCATCTGAAATCATATTTTACTTCCACAAAGTTGCAATCCTAACTTCTGCTCTATTTATCCAGAATACTAGGATGTGACCATAAAGACATTTCAATGTATGGATTGGTAGCTGCTAGAATGTCCCCACGCCTTTGGCACTTCAATTAAGATAGAGGAGCTGATGGTTCATTGTCTGTGATGCTGGGGCATATCAGCTTTTCTCTGTGGGAGGGCAGGGGCAAATTACTGGTTACACTAAAGTTTCCTTTCCCCTCATCATAAGATTGCAGCCTGCTTTGTTTTGCATCAGGTTTGTGCTGTGAAACCTAAAACAGCTGTGTCTGAATACAGAAAATCCCTTATCATCAGCCTTCAGCCCAGCTGCTGGTATGATGGAGCCTGAGCCAAAGAATGCATCCAGACTGGTGTCTGGCTTTAGGGGAGGTTGTTCCATCAGAAGAAAACTTCTCCTGAAAACACAGCATGCCCCTGTGGTGGCTGCATCAGCAGACCTGAGAGGTTTGGTAGTAAATCAAGACATTGAGCGCATAGAACAATCCAGGACTTGATTTCATTCAAAGATGCCTCTTTGCTGTTTCACACACTGTTTTATGTCTGTTGTTCTGCTGAGTTGCACACCCTGCCAGTTTTAGTTCCGTGCTTCCATTTGGTTTTACTGAATAGCTGAACATTTAAAAAAAAAAAAAGTTATGGAGCTGGAGAGAAAGTCTTCCACCAAGTAGTGCCTATGCCATATTTAATTCACTCAAAATTAGGTATTCAGTCAACATATGGATGACTTCAGGGCTCTAGTGATGCTTTAAGGAAACATCAAACAGAAGTGTGAATGTCTATGTATACCACATATCATATGACAAGAACCTCTGATGTTTAAAAGTTACAGTTTGGTCCAAAAAGCTGTATCTGTGTAGCATTTTCAAATTTATTAAATAAATCAAATGCTACATAGGAATGAGCTCCTTTCTAGCTCCTCTGTAAACACACATACAGCCACGATGAATTTTCACACATTGTGAATGAAATCTGTTTTGTATGAGTCAACAGTTTTGAAATTCAACAGTTCTAGTTAGCAGGGTATCACTCAATAATAATATAAATTATGCATCTGGAATGTTTATATATCAGGGGAGAGGAAATCATTGTTATAATAAGGGGGGAAAGTAATAAAATTATTAATTTTATCTCAAGTTTCCACTGGCTGTTTTTTAATTGCTGCCAACTGAGTTCAAAGTGTTAAAGGAAACAACATTTTCTCCTGTGGCGGTTTTTTCCTTAGATTTCTCATGCATATTCTTTCCTGTGAAACTCTGCTTAGTAAATATTAATTTACCCTCAATTACTAATGACAAGTGAAAGAAACCCTTGCATTCATCAGGCCACAGCCTTAGGACATACGTTTGTCCTTCAAAGCGTTCAACCATTCAACAATTAGAACTAATAGCTACTCCAGGCTATCAGGGCTGGAACACACAACACTCCCCCAGTGCCAAGCTCTCAGAGCTGGCACTCATGGTGGTCTCACAACCTATTGACTTCATCAGAGAAAGTTGGAAAAGTGATTTGGAAGGTGGACACATTAGACACGGAGTGATTGCCTAAAATGTGAGAACACTTAGGGGTTGGAGAGGGGAACTAGTCAATTAGCTCACTAATGAACCTCAGCTATGTAAAAGGTCCCACACTTCTTACATGAACACAGCTTGGAAGGCTGAGGGTTTTCCTAAACAATGGAAGAAGAGATAAATAAATACAAAATGCTAAACCAGGAGCATAAAGGAATGATTGATATTGACACTCTGGTATGTTCCTTTACCACACCTTAGAAATGCACGTTCAACCCTTAAGCCTTATTTGCTGGGAGCTTCATCTCTAATCCCCCAGCCTCTGCAGAATCAGCCAAGGGTTTGTGCTTGGATGTGGCTGCAAATGCCCACACACATTTCCAAGGGTGACCTTGGCTTCCTACTTCACTGCTCTCCCAATATACCATAGAGACTGGTTTGCTGAAATAGCTCTGATAGCTTTTCTTTACAAAAACATAACAGAGCATTTATTCTATTTTGTTTTCTGCTTTCACTATTTAACAATGAATAAATTGTATTATTGAAATAAACAGAATAAAAGCATGTAATGAAACCATAATATTATTGGAAATAGCAACTTCATGACCAAATACAGTATGATAGAAGGCTTAAAAGTGACTGGAAATGTCAATTATATTCCCCTTCTTTGAATCGTTATATAGTCAAACTTACATATTTATTAATGCCACATATTTCTTACACCTTAACTTGAGGGAGGCAAGAAGATATTTATATTCTGTATAATTTCTAATGGAACAAAAACAAATTTAAGCATTTGGGAAAAAAAAAAAAAACAAACTAAAAACCAAACAAAAACCCCCATCAGAACAAACCCACAACTTAATTTATATGAAAAATTAGAGATGGCTAAGCAGCAGTGCTGTTTTTTGAAATGTCTTCCCAACAAACTTTCCAACTCTTAGACATATCCGAAGTGTAAATGGCTTCACCCAAAACTTAGCTCGGTGCTCCCTGACAGCCCTTGTCATTAACCACTGCCACTCAGTCGTCACAAAGGACCTTCCATGGAGGTTCCAAGTCATACCAGGATACCACCAGCAACGGAATCTAGTGGTTCTATTCACTGAATTAGAGCAAAGACAATGAGTTCTTAATTATTTAAAAATTGAATTTTGCTAACGCCAGGACCAGAGCTAAAATCTACTTCTCAGAAATAAAAAAAAAAAAACAAACCAACTGGACAAAAAACAACGAAGCAACCAAACAAAAAACCCGAAACCACTAAAATCCCTCCAACTCTATAATTTTTGTGTGACATTAATATTAAACAACACAAAGAATTCTTTCAGATTTATTTTTTTTACTTCTGATATCCTGTGTATCATGAATACCCCGTATATTATACATATTATAGATAAAAGAAATAAAAATATAAACAAGAATTAAATAACACAGTGTTAATTTGCAAACTAGAGCTAATCTCATGCACAAGGAAGGAACAAGGATATTTCTAGCACCTGATATTTTCTGACCTCTGCAAAGTGGATATTTATAGAATGCTGCAAAACCAAATTACAGCATATTGCAACATAAAGCACTATGAACTCGACTGTGTGTCAATTTAAAGCATGGAAATTAAAACTAATGTTAACAGTAGGCAATGATGTCAAAAAATATAAACAGACAGTAGTCATCCTCTGATTACTGAAGGATATATTTGAAGATAAAACTGGGATAAGATTCTTCTCAAAGAATAAAATATTCCTTCTTTTCCACAATGATATTAGTAGCTCTTGGCACAGAAAAATTTAAAGGATGCGAGAGTGTATGTGTAAGGGATTTTTTCAGAGTTTTCTAGAAGAGTTTCACACTAAATGAAGAAAAACTATAATAATAGAGTTTTAAGTAATCCCACTTTGACATTCAGTTGGGTCTCTGTAATGAAGTTTATGACTTTTCTTGTGTCAGTTTTCTAACACTCCGTCAGTTGGGGGAATTAGATTTTGGGAATCAGGGGTGGGAGGCAGAAAAATTTGTATAGTATCCAATTGCAGCAAGTCAGAGAAAAATACACACAAAATAATGCAGAAAGGTTGCAAAAGGAGTTGAATGAAATCAAAGGAGGTAGAGAAGGATTTCTGTTAGGTCTTACCAATTACAAATTCTTTATAAGTAAGGCAGAGGGAGACAAGAACAGTGCAGCAGGTCTGAGAATAGGCAGCAGAATGTCAAGAGGCTGGTTTGTGGGAAGCAGCTGATAAAATACACTGCACCTCAAAGCCAATACAATGGGAAAGGGAAGTTAAGGAGAGAATTTAAGCATCATTAAATGAGCTTCCCAAATTTCTACACCATATGTTTTGAAACAAAACATGCTTTTATTTGCCAAGTAAAATTTTATTCTTACTTGGCAGCTTTGTTTAGAAAATGGTCATAAATCCTAAATATAGCTAAAGTGCTTATTCCATTGAAATAATCTCATTTGTAAAATGGATACGTGCTTCCAATCAGTTTTGAAAGATTTTATATTAGATTAGTCTTTCCTTATCTTCCAATAAAATCTGAAAGAATTATTTTAGTCTGATCTAGTTTTAGGCTATATTTTCTTAGACTGATTGGGAAAAAATGAGCTGCAGTTCTTTTGGGAATTTTTTTCTAAAAAACATTGACAGTTGACCAAGTCACCCTGATTTATTCATGTGAGTTTATTCTGCAAGTAATTCCCCTCATAGCAGTGGCATCATTAAATAAAATGGTTCTTGCTGTTGCTCTGTCCCAAGACATGGGCATGGGCTTTCAACTCTGCTGCTCTTGTCTTCAATCCCAGTATCACTACAGTTTTAGGTCTTCTGTTGCAGATCTGTTTTGTCTGGGAAAAGGGAAATATGCTCCAGTCCTCCTAAACCAGGCATCTGTTGCTCTGCTTTGATGGCTTAGAAGGCTTTTTTCCATTTTATTTCCTAGAATCACATATGAATCACATCTTACAGAAGTTGTTGACTAAAGAACTCTTGTGAAATGCAGAAGTCAAGTCAGGACTCAGAATATCTAAGAAAAGGTACCCTCAGAGTACATTTAGATTAGCTGTGTGGACATAAAGACAGTCTGTAAAATAAGTGCTGGGTTGTGAATTGTTGTGCCTGCAATTCTCAGCTACTTACTGACAAGAATCATTGTGATCAATGAGGTAATACTAGGCAGATACAAATTTCCCTAATGTAATCAGGCCTTTCAAAATCTTAGTAGATATTATTCAGATTAATTGTCTATTCAGAATTAGACTAGCTGAAGTAGATTGTATGGAAGGCATTCTGAGGAATATTTCTTTTGCAAGGTATATAAAGTTTAAACAGGGAACTGGGAGGTGAGAAAGGTTGTATGTTTTTCTTCTCTCTTAAATGCTATGAAGGGAATCAAAAATTGCATGTTTTTCCACAAGGAAATGTCTTAAAAAAAAAAAAATAGATAGTTTTCCCCAAGCCTCAAGGAAGAAATGCAAATGAGCTCCACATGCTCTCCAAAGTGTTCAGGAGTAATTTTGCAGGCACCACTACAGGCATAGCATTCCCAATATACATGGGCCAATAAAAATGGTACATGGTGCATTTCATGGTCCAGAATTCACAGGAAACCAGATAGACAAAAAAAAAAAAAGTCAACTTTTAGACACATGCATCTGGAACTTCAGAGCACATCATGGCTAATGGCTTTATTGTGAAACGCTTCCTCTCACTGGGATCATTGTCAGCCAGGCTGTTTGTGTTGCTAAGCATATTGCAAACCCAGCAGCCTGATACATCTGGCATTATGCTCTTCTCTATTTGCATGGAGAAGAAAAAGAGAAAAGAAAAAAAAAGTAAGAGGAGAGGGGAATACTGTTGAGTGTAACTGATGTTTCAGAAAGGCTCTTTGGGATATGAATTCTACAGCAATGCGTAGAACTAGAATACTGTAATTGTGGTTCCAAAAGTGTTATAGGCACCTTGTTGAACATAAAGACAACGCTTTTGCTTCCCAGAGAATGTGCAGTTTAACTACAGACTTGGCTCAAGAAATACTGCAGTTAATAAATGAAAGCAAGGGTTACAATTACGACATTGTGCAATTCTGGCATGTGCCATGAATTCTTTGTATGACCCCAGCACACTTCATCCCAGACTTTGGCTGGGCTATTTATAAGTCAGAGAAAGTTCTGGCCTCATCATACTACAGTGACCAGTTACCTATTTAGCTCCCTTACCTCTTTTCTCATCAGCTCAGCAACAGTAGGTAGAGTTTTTGGGGAAAAGAAATAGAACTTTAACTCATGTTTCTAATAAGGCCAGAACTGTTGAGCTGTTGGCTCCTTTATGAAACTGGTAATGACTGGAATTGCTTTAGTCAGAACAATTTTTTTGCATTAATTATCCCTTTAAAATCCCCACTGCTGCTTTATTGGATGAAGCTAGTGACAAAGTACATAGCCACAGAAAGCTCACTCAGAGCTGAACTCTGATACAGCCAAAGACTGTGAAAGCATTGATGCTGGAGGGCAGGCAAGCCCTACTCCCCAACTCCTCTTGCCAAGACCGAGTACTTCTAAGTATTTCTAAAACTTGAAATCTTGACCTTATATTGCTTTGAAAGCATTAACTGGCATCATTTCCTCCAGTTTGGTGAATAAGTTCTTGCAACTGCACAGCACAAGTGTTTTTCATGGCGTGGTTGCAACCATGGCCAAGCCTCTGTACATGGCATGAGGATACTGTAGGGATGCTTGGAGACTCTCAGCTTGTGTGCCACTAATTCTTTGGTATATTCACAGGTGACTCCTTCTTCACGGCCTTGCTCCTCAAATGTCTTTGCTATTTATTCTGAAAACTGTTTGCAATTGTCAATGTCCACAGGAACACATTTCTGTAAATATGAGGAACGTTACGTCTCTTACCAAGGGTCACAAGAGTCTCCTCAGGAGCACCTGAGAAATGTTATATTAAGTAAATATATAAGCTATTAGCATTTCTGAGGTGTGGCTCTATTGAAGATGATCTGTGATGCTTCCACAGGTTAACATTGCTATTGCCTCTTATAGACCATTAAAGTCAGAATTTTTCACACTGGCTCCTTTAGATGCTTTTATCTGGCTTTGGATGTGATCTGTCCTGTGCAATTCCTCCTGCTGAAGGAAGGCCCAGATGTTGTGACAAGAAATTCAATGAAGGAGCCACTGAAAGCATTCTGGAGCTGGGTGTAAATGTAGGAGAAATGTATCTACACTCAGAGATGATGAAATGGGATTATAATTTACTCTTTTCCCTCACTTTCAGTCTGCTGTGGGCAGTGCATATTTGCACAGGGTACTTGTTCATTTTGTAGACATTTCTGTCTGTTAAAGATTTCTTAGACTAATTCAAAGACTCATTGCTTTACCTCAGTATTTGTGCAGAAATCCTAATTTTGCTGTTTCTTCTACTGGATACTATATATTCCTTTCTTCCAATACCACAAGACATTTTCTATTTGTTTCATTTTTATGTTCTCTAGTAAAAAGAAGAGCAAGGAAAAGTAGATCCAATATATAAAATATATATGTTTTTTAGGTCAGAGCACACAGGACTACAAAACATCACAAAACAGCTTTCTCTGTGATTAGCAGCCTTTCCTACCCTTTGCACCTGGGAAGCAAAGTCTGTACTTCCAAACATTATATACATCTTGTGCATGAATGTGTTCATGTTCACATGTGTGTTCATATGTACTAAATACAGAATACAGCTTAATAATTTCCAATTTCTGGGAATTTTGGCTACACGTCCTTTTTTAAGTTTTTGGAACTGCTCTTGCTTTATATTAAGTTAATGGGTTTGCCTGTTTTTAATGAGTATGTTCAGTGCAGTGAGACATCATGGTCACTCAATAGAATGCAAGTTACTTTGCACACATTGTGTTGCAGGCCAGATTCTGACTGATTAATATGTTGCAGGTGTCAGCCAAAATACAAAAGGATAAAGAGAAGGCTAAGGGAGTGGAGTTATTCCTTCTCACTGGCTAACTGCTCTTGTTGAGGGCTGCAGAAGCCACTCTGAGACTGGATTGGAAAGACATCCCACTCAGAAACACAACCCTAGAAACAATACTTCTATCATCCTTTCCATCTGCACAAATTATTCCCGTTCATGGCAGAACAAAGAAAAAACAACACCAGGCAAGGGGCTTTATGAGACTTTTGCCAGCCAAAGTACTTATGGCCATTAAAGTTAGGTTTGCACCTCTTTTTTTGGGAGTCAGATGAAACTTTTGTTATATTTTGTTGCCCATCTCTGCAAATACCCCTCAATCTGAGCAGGCCTGCATAGTAGCAGAGATAAACGTTGTATATTTTCATTGTTTGATTAAATCTTGTCTGAACTATCAGCTGTGTAATGAGAAGAGCTGGCTTGCTCTGAGGTGCTAGTTGTCAATGGTTATTATTAATCATAATCTGACAAATACCAGAAACAGCTATTTGGCAATTGAGAACTAACATTTTTCTTATTTAAGGTGATATGAATGAAGGAAACATAAATCATAATGTACTCATTTTCCCATATCTGAAGGTGCATTGATACTTAACATTTGTCTACATTTCAAGACAACCAATTAATGGTTATTACCAGAGGATTGCACATTTCAAATTGTTACTCAAGTTAGCATTACAGAATTTATTGACTGTTTCTCTTTCCTGAGTTAATTCCACTAAAGACAGCACTGTTGGACCTTTGTAGGAAGAGCCAGTTCAACCTAAGAAGAATTGCTATAAACACTACAGATAACCATAGAAATGATGTATACATTATTGTTAATGGTTTAATGCTAATTTACACTTCTGAAGCATCCTTATAGCACTTTAAAGTATATCTGTGACTAGTACAAATTTTAGTTCTTTTCAGAAATACTGTTTACAGAGAGCCTACAGAAATATTTTATTGAATTAAGTCCTGATAATGTAAATCATGTAGACTACCTAGAGAAACCAGATGATAACCATTAAATAAAATTGAAGACAAGTTCAGACCTTGAAAACTTAATTTCATTGAGATCCCAAACATCCTGAAAATTAAGTACCCAGGCTAAAGTGTACAGGCTCCCACTCACAAGGGGCTTCATCATGGTTTTAAATCACAGCCTGGCGCTGTAGGCTAGACAGGGCTGCACTTCCCAGCTGGATATATTTTGACTGACTCACGGAGTTTTCTGAACAGACCTAATGACTCTTTGTAGGGTGTAATATAACCACATGCTTGCATGCTAGCATGGACAGTGTAAAGGAGAGTGACCTCCTTCTGTTTTCTTTGGGGATCTGAAAAATTCCTTTCATGTGTATCTCATATGGCACAACAAAAATTTTCCTGAAGTAGTTGTGGAAATTAATATTTTCTACTGTAGTTTTGGTGGGTTTGCTTTGCTTTGTTTTCAGAACTAAACTTACCTCATGCTCTTTAAAAGCAAGCAGCATTTTTCTGTATAGTATAGCCCAGATTAAAACTAGGTATAAAACA
>PYHW01010756.1:1539745-1580941 GCA_013186435.1 Turdus rufiventris
TCCCTGCTGCAAGCCAGCCTGCTCCTAGTGCTGGCTGTGGCTGTTCTGGCACTGTGTGCATCATGCCAGCAGCGTGGAGGTTTTCAAGACAGAGCAATCCTTCACAATCCCAACTGTTTCATTTAATGTGGTGTTTCGTGGTAAAGTTGTTTCAAGAAAATTCATCCTTTTTTTCTGAGAATGTTTCAATGCTAAAGGCAGAACTGACTTTCAAGACTCATCAGTATAAAGTAATTAACTGGAGTAACTCAAGTGGAATAGATTGTCCTAGGAAACCTCTCTGGTGTGCATGTATAGATGCTCCACTCCAGAATAAGTGAGTTGTATTCCAGATCCCAGTGTGTGCAGAAGCCTAAGGGTAATTACTCTGCAATAATTTAGTCTATTTTTTGGCCTTGGCCTTAAACTGCTCTCATTAAATCAGTACCAGAAAAAACACGGTTTTCTTTTAGTTGACTATTTAAGTTCAAATAAAGCAAATTTATATTTTATAAACTAGTTTACTTTGCATTGAAATATCAAATAATTGATATTGATTTTGTTGCATGACAGTAACTTTCAGCTGAAGAACAGATATTAGCAGAAAAAGAGCAATAATTTTTTAAACCACTAAAAACAAAAAGATGACAGTGTCCTTTGTCTTGCACTTGCTAAATGCGTGTACACAGATTTTTACATGCCTTCTGCTGATGCACAGTGTCATCATTTGGTTACAAAACTGGTGTCCCAGACTTCAACCATATTTTTGCAATAAATTAAAATTTGCAATTTAAAATTCAGATTTGCATTGCAACACATCTCTCATTCTATACATACCAATGCTATTTTTTTAAAATGTTTTCCTTACATATAAATAATATTTATAAACTGTACATATAAATAACAATATACAAATAATATCAATGTTGCAAAACTATTGCAACATTTTTTTTCTACATGGTAAGGCTCTTTTTTGATCAAAACATACTTATTCTCTTGTAAATGATACCCTCAGTCTTGGCACAGAAACACTGGAGTCTACCAACCCCAAAAAAATCTGCATTTGAAGACAAAATCCAACCCATTTGTAAGACTGCTGGAATTTTATGTGTTAGGTTTTACCTTTCCTAGAGGGATTCTTTCAGTAAAAGAAGACTAAATTCTCTCAAGGTACTAGATCTCAGCTTTCCACTGTTCTGTGTAGAGTTTATGAATGTGTATCATCTATTTTCTGGTAACAGAAACACCTGCATTCATAGGCAGCAGCAGAGAGGTACCTTATTAAAGTATAACTTCTATTAATATACTTCTGTCCAATTTTCTGCATCCCAAGGAAATAAAACTATACAAACCCTGGTTGAAATTCCAGCCAGCAGGAAACCCACATGGGGCTCACTTTGATTTCATTGGGGGTCAAGATTTTACTTTCAAATTCTCTCTGTTTTCTACTTTATAATAGATAATGTGGCATCTTTCGATATTTTTCTATGTCACCAAGCCACAGAAGTAGATGATGAGACTGGTGGGCAGGGGCCATGTACACATGTGAGCAGGGAACACAGAAGTTGTCATGGCTGAAGAGAAAGGTGTGGTTAGAGTTTCTTGTTTCCTAATGAGCCTTTGGATTGTTCATGTGGTAGCATTATACATTAGGGATTTGTCCTCAGATGTGGGCCAGGAAACAAGACCAAAGCTGTGCTGGATGTATCCACACACACAGTATCAGGACACAGCTTTGAGGAAAAAAAACTAGAATACATCATTGGACTGATAAAATTGACAAGCAAAACAAAATAATTTCAATTTTGCAAGATCTTAGAACTGTAAACACACTAGGTTCTACCATTATCAGAAGCAGAGAGGACTAAAAGTAATATTAATTTATATGTACGAAGAGGGTTTGGGGTTTTTTTGGGTTTTTTTGGTTGCTTTGCTTGAAAAAAAATTAACAAATGGTTTCTTTGTTGAAGAAGCTTAATTAAAAACAGATAAAAATCAGGAAAATATTTCTTGCATTCTTTCAAATAGAACAAAATGTGCCTGCAATTGTGAGCTGAAAAGGAGCTGTCTTTCTGTTTGTTAAAGAGAAACTAAAGATGCATTGTGCAACCTTATCTATATCTACCCTATGTGTCACATAATCCTGCTAAAAACAGAGATGCTTATTTTACTCAGCTCTTCCCAACAAAACTGCAGTATCCTGCACATAAATAAGTTAGTACTTTTTCACAGTCCATTTTTGTAATTAAGGTAATAGCAGCATACCCCCATGAATAGCTGTGAAGATAAAACAATTTTAGCATGAAAGGATAATCATATAATCCCAAAGGAGTAAGAATTACGGGAAAAACTTGCCCTCATGACATTCATCTTCTCAAGAGGAATGTTTAGATGATACTGAAGAGAAACAACAGAAAACCTCTGTGATATAAATAATGCACTGGCTTTTGCATTTCCAAGGTGTTCTAGAAGTATGAAGTGAAATAGGAAGCTGCATCACTGAATTTATCTCTTCGTATCTGTTCCCACAGCGCCATGGCACAAATCATGTAGACAAGCTTAGAAAGAAGTGGTTATAATGCCAAAAATTGCAATCCTGGATTCTGAAGGTACTTGTTTTACACTTTTCTACACAATGATTGCAGAGTGTGTGATCCAAGAAGACACTGCTCCCAGCTGGAATGCACACAGCCCTGCCTTCCTCAGCATTACACGGAAACGCTTAGCCAGAGGAACAGGTTAACAAAGCATTGGCAAATGGCTTCTTTGTTCACACTGTTGCAAAAATAAGCAGACAGGGAAACTGGGGCAGGGGGCTGGTTTAAATTCTGTAACACATACAACAATTTCTCGTTAATTAATTCAGTCATTAGTAGCAGTTTCCCTGAGGGTAGTGTAACCTGAACAGGATATCACAATTACAGCACTCATTCTTTTTTTAAACTTGTTGGCATTTGACATGAAGAATTTATCAAAGAAGACATGTCTGTTCAGCAAACTCTTCAGCAGCTCTTCCTGACTTCCTTCATACATTGCTTCTCATTTATTCTCCTGGTAGGCAAGGCCTGTAAAAGCACCAGAGGTGACAGCACTCCTTCCTTTTCAATACATGCAAGACCTCTATTACTGTAGAATTGGCACAACTACCTACCAAAACATCAAGTATGTACGTATTCTCCCAAAATTTGGATTAAGGAATCTTGATTTAATAGCTAAATTTTCCAAAGTAGTTAGGGATCTAACAATTGAAAATATTTAAATATTTTTTAAAATTCTGGTTGCATGACTGAGTGATCCAAGGAGGCAATAAGATAAGGACTAAAGCCATATTGCAGGATTCTTTTGTCACTGCACTTAGTCTCCATGGGTGTGTTGGTGCCAGGTGACAGAGAACTGCTTGTGCACAGACACCAGTCACTGCTTCCCTGTGCCCTGGCCCCAAGCCATGCCACAGATATTGCTCTGCTCCCAGGCAGGAATAGCTGTGATTTAGGCAACACCAGACTGTATTCTTGAAAGCCTAGAAGTCAGTCAAGAGAGAAATTTCTAGGAGCTGGCCCTCAAAAAATCTGAAGTGCTCAGTCCTCTCCTGCAGGTCCCTACACCTTCAAAGACCAAAAGGAAGAGGAAGAAAAACAGCATCAAATTGCAGAGATCTACAGAAAAGGAGCTCCATATTCCTAGTGAAGCATCTCTGAATTTCTCTGAAGATCTGATAAAGAGTCCTCACATGATTCATAGGAAAACAGAAATCTTGTGAACAGAACATGCCACCTCCATTACTGAATGATTTCTGAAAGCTCTGAATTTTATTTTAGTGTAATTCATTTGATGGTATTTCAGACAGCTTTTGGCATCTCAGTGCAAGAAAATAAATCTCTACTTTGCAAGGTATGTCTTGGGTCCCATAGGACCCTCTGCACCCAAAGGACACCACAAACTTCCACTGTGTTGCAACACGAGATTTGCAGTGAAATATTCACAGGGAAAATACTGTTTCAGGAAACAGGTTATTGCCCGTGCACTAAGTCAAATCAGGGCCACATTCTTTCCCACAGTACTGGATTTTGATCTCTTTCCTGCTTCAGCATTAAAGGAAAGGGTTTGAAGACCTCAGACAGTTGAGAGTTAAAATGGTAGAAAGCTTCAGATGACTCTGTCCTTGAAACAGGATGAGTAAAACATAAACCATAAATCAAATTATTTATGGCTGTTAACAAATGGTGACATGTACAAGGCAAAGGTGTCCAACAAAATATTTTAGGGTTGGTGTAGAGCAACCATAATAAATTTTAATGTTCCAGCTCAAAACAGCATAAGAACACTTGTTCTTGAACCACATTGGCTGGTTATGGATAATGTGGAAAAGACTTTTTGCATCCACATTTTTCAGCTTCTCTTCATTTTTCTCCCACCCTGTGGAGAGTTTTTCTAGTCATTCATATATGTCCTGTAAGTCTCTAAGAATATTCTTTATTCATGTAACTCTCTCAGGTAAAAACCAGGGCCACAGACAGGCAGAACAAACTTTCTGCATCTTAACTGACCATTTCCTCCTGAACAAGGGACAACAAGCTGCCAAGGCTCTTCTCTTGCAGATGGGCAAACCCTTTATGTACAAAGGTTTTGGATGAACTCTGTGAAACTTGTCATGTGAATGTTCACTGGGTCAGGCATTTAATTTGCAAAGGCAGTAAATTCACACAGTGCATGATGAAAATAACTGTTAGTTCTTAGATAAAATAGAATTTGTGAAATTGTAACCCATTCCATTAATCAACAACAATATTGCCTCCACAAAAACAGTGACTATTGCACTTATAGACAGCATCTGACTCTCCTTGATGCTTTTAAGGAATCTTTCTGAAAATATGTGGTCACTGCTCCAATGAAAAACTTTCTGACCACATTTTATCATGATAATGACCAATACAGCCAGTCTGGATTATAGCTGCAAATAACAATTTAACCAAAGAATTTTATCCAATGGAAAAATCAATATAGTTTACAATGAGTGCATGTCTTAATAGCCACAGGGCAGCCACTAATATTGTCATTAAAAACATTCTTGCCTTTATTAATTTATGTTTTTCCTCTTAAAAAAATCTATGTGAGCAATAATCATAAGGGAACACCTCTACATTCATTTGCTTTTCAAATGTGCCTAAATTATTTAGCTTGTCTAATGAATTTGTCTTGTACTAAGATCTTTGCTATCAGTCCTTGCCCTGCAGCCCTACCTGGCATTGCTGTCAGTGGAAGTGTTGGCTGAGTGAGAACTGAGTGTTTGGGGACAACATTAATCGGAAAATCTGAGAAGTTAAATAACCCATCCAAATTTGTGTGTTGACTAAATGCACACTAAAATTACAGAAAGCTATCTGTGTGTTTAATCAGAGTTATTTTTCGTGTCTCAAAAGATGTGCATACTAGAGAATTTTAATTCCGGTGTTTCTACCTTGATTAGGTCTTTGTACATGTAGTTCCTCTGAAAACCAGAGGAAGAAGAATTGCTGAGTCCCCTGGGGTCCTCACTCTGTGCCACAGTGAATGATCCCAGAAGTTCAGAGTGAATCTATCTAACCCTTCTATATTTCTCATTAGCTATTATTATAGCCAAATTTCTATGCATTTTCTGGAGTGTAGTGCCAGGGCAGCAGAACAGCTTAAAGGTCTAGAGCTGAGCATTACTGCAGGAAAAGGATGTTCAATTTGGAGCACCCAATATGTGTATCCACCCACCTTACTCTTTACAGCCCTTCCCTGCTTCCATCATGGTCTCTGGAAGACTTTTGGGTTAGCGCTGCTTTCAAAACACAAAATCAATGAAGTGCCTCTTCACACTGAAGAAATTGAGAATCACACAGGACATCACCAACAAAAACGGGCTCAGAGAGCTGAAATCAGAAATTAAGCTCCCAGCTTAATAGAAATCACAACTCTAAGATATACTAAATTATTCTGCATCTGAAAATCACATTTCAAAAAAAGTAACATAAAATTATTTGTTTAACAAAGCAATCAGTATTAATAGTGGGATATTCAATAACTGGTGTGAATTTGCCACATCATCAGTGCATCTACTCCTGGAAGATGTTCTGGCACAGACACTCAAAATAATTTAGTGGAGGCATGCCTTTTTCAGGAAAGGTTATATACTTTGTGAGGTGTCACTCAGTAGAATTCTTCTGATTTGTAAAAAGAAGTATTAAATCCAAGAAGAGAACTGCAAATCAGTACCAAAAGTATCAGGACACTATCCACTTAAGAAGGAAAAACAGGCTTTGGACCATCTAGAAAATTATGATGTTATCCCTTATCTCACTGGCTTCAGTGTAAGCTAAAGCATGTCCATGATTTTTCTTGGGAATTGTTTAGACTCCCAGTCTTTTTCCAAACTCAGGCCAATATCAGGCCAAATTCACCCAACAAGAGAAAGATTGGTTGTGCTCTTTCCTTATCCACATCTCTGCTGATTTTTTGAGAGATGATTTATCTGAACAGGAGGCTGGCAAAACCACAAATACATCAGAGAAACAAACAAAGCCCAGTAAATTATTGTACCTCAGAAAAATTATTTATCATATAGTCCTTAGTTGAACAGAAACAGACTTTTTTCCCTCCAGATTTAAAAATAATTTTCAGTTTGGCATCCCAATTGTCTATGACACAATTTTGTATAGGAGTTGAGTAAAAATTTAAGTGTGGAAAGGACAGTACTTCTCAAAAAAAAAGACTATCTACAAAATCAGCAGAGAGTACTGATTATGATAAAAAAACCTATCAAACTCTTTGAGCATGCTGTGCAGTGACAAAAACCAGGATATTCCTAGAAGCAAAAAATAACTTATGTACACTCTACAGAGCAACCCAGCACAAGTGTGGCATTGAATAATTTACACCAATTATATGTTCTCTGATCAAAAGAATCATGTTTGTGTTGGCCTGGGTTTATGGAAGTTATGAATATGAAGATTTTCATGGAAGATCATGGGCATTAAGACACATTTAATTTATTTGAAAAAACAAAAAATGTTACCTTATGAACTATATTTGCATTGATTCCCTGTCTGAGAGCTGGAAGAGCAGGAAGTATGTTTTGGTGGTGATTGTTCATTTTATCAGTTCTAAAGAGGTCTGTTTTATTAGTGGTCAGAGACAGCTTATTCTAAAGAACTTAAAGAAGAGTGGCTCTTCCCTCAGCATTAACTTCCTGCTTAAATTAATTCAGGCCAATTTGCAGTTTAGAAGGACAGCTGATGAAAGGAAGGCTTAGTGGGGCTGGAGTGAAAGGCTGATAGTGCCAGGTGGCCTGAAACAAGATTAGTTGACATCAAGTTCTTAAAAAAGCAGTATTGCAGCTAAGCAGCTATCACTGTGTAGTTCTTTCTAAAACTAGAAACTAGCAGGGCAAGGATGCTATTTCTTAGCTCTTTACTTTGCCAAAACACTTTGGAAACTTGGGTACTATTATTGTGAACCCCAGGTATCAACAGACTGTGCTGAAATGCCTAACCAGGTATTTTGAGGAGCAGAAAGCTTGGGTTTGTGCCTTCAACCTGTGGGTGTAACCTAATGTCATGCTTCCTGTGACTTCTCCTTCCCTACACAATCAAACAGGGTTGTCCTGTTGAGCGCTGATGGAAGGGGTTGCAGTCCCTCCCAAGTGTGTGCAGATTATGACATGGTTTATATGGGAAGGATGCTGGAAATATTCACAGGATTTGGCAAAAATCTGCTTTTGCCCATGGAGCTGTTTTCCTCTGTCTCTTGTATCGCTCAGTGAAACAACCCATGGTCCTGAATTTGTAGCATACTTCAGAAGAAACAGAGCTGGAAATTTTGCCAAGATAAATTTGTGACAGTAATAAGGTGTTTATTCAGACCCTCTTGTGCATAGCTCTACAAACCTCTGCGCTGTAGATACAAAAAAAAATCACTCGAAGTAAATACCTACAAAGCATAATCCTCCACATGAAATGTTAGATTTCATCATGCTATAAAAAAAAATGCAGGAGATGGCAGATAAGAAACGTGGCCACTTTGACACTACTGTCAATACCCCAAAATTCCTGAGTGAGCATCAGGAAGAGAAAAGAAATTGTCATAATGTTGTCTGAAGCAGGAGGTTCTGTTTCACACCATGGCTGTGTGTCTTCTGGAAGAGGAGCAGGCTGTGTACAAGTGTGTAGGCATGGGTAAAACACAAGGCATATGTTGTGCTGATACCTCTTCACTGAGAGTTGAAATCCTGTTGGATTGCTCTTCAGAACTATTTTTTTTTCTTTTTACCTTGAGGTGCTGGTTAAGTATAATTTTGCCAGAAATAATGCTGCTATTTTAAAATAAAGAAGTAGAACAAGCACAGTTCCCACTGAGGCATAGAAAACAAATTTTCTTGTCTCAAAAACTATGCCATTTAATTTTTTTTATGCATTCAGGAATAAAAGAGAGAGAGAGTTTCCCCCACTAGAAAAGCAAGGAAGTACAGTACTTATGGATAGAATTATGAGAAAGAAAAAAGAATAAAATTTTCAAAAACTCATTATTTATAATTTTTAATTTATGGAAGATGGAATTTTTCTAATGAAATTCAATTGTTTTGCACCATAAGAAACAGAGTTCTTTTAAAAGGCCTCATTACGCTCAGTGATGATTAGAGGACAGCGTTTCTTGTGCATAAAGTAATTTTGTTTTGAAGTTTCCCACTCTAAATTATATTATAAAGTCTGAAGAGTTTTCCTGGGTTGGGGGTGAGCTCAGAGAGGCTGGAAGCTGCAGAGCTGGCTGGTCAGTGAGTTTCTCAAGCATTGGGATGGGATAAAAGAGGTGCTGCCATTTCCTGAGATCTTTGGGACCANAAAAAAAAAAAAAAAATCCTTGCTTTTCCAGAGAATTCAAGCTCCTGACCTGGATTTTTTATGTTCCCAGATGGCCTTGACAGGCTGGAGTGCCAAAGTAAAAGAGCAGGATCTCAGGCAGATTCCCATCATGAATAGCCTGTTTTCCATCAAAAGACTGAGAGGAATTGACCCATCCACTCAGAATGTTTCAATTCCCAAAAAGCACTGTGATGCCCCATATCATGTGTGCTTTTAGGTACCCCAAACTCCCAAAATGCTGGTGCTGAGCCCTGGGCTGCTGCCCAGGAATGCTCTGAAGGCAAAGCCAGACATCATGTCCAGAACCCAACCACTTTATTTGACTCCCACCTACTGCTTGAGACTGAAACATTGACTTACCCAGTTCACATAAACCTAACAGGAACTGTAACTCATGTGTCCAAATGCTGGCTGCCAGTGAGATTGGAACAACCTATCTCTGACATCATTAGTCAAAAATGCCCCTAAGTGCTTTGGCCAGTCCAATCCTGCTAATTGCCACATGACCAGAAATTGAACCCAGATCTCCTAAGGCATGAATACCTTACTTTTCCTAAATTGCAGGTTTTGGCATAATATCTTTGTAACTGCATTTTCTCCATGAATACAATAGATTTCTGGGATACAATAGATGTATCCCAAACCCCAATCCCCAAAAAAGCAAATTAAAAACACAGAGGCCATTATAAATATGTTTGCCAAGCCCAAATTATGAAGATATCCACTGGTCTACAAACAAGGGAAATACCTTTTTGAAGCTGTTCTATTTGTTTCCAAAATTCTTTGAAAAAACACTGTTGAGGGAATAATTTATACTAATGAAAGTACATGACAAATTCTGCTTATTTTACTCTTTGGTTAATCTTGTTGAACGTAGGATTTTTTTTCCATTGGTCTTGGAACTTAGTTCACACAGCTTTTCATTTCAATTTTACATTTACTTCATACCTGAAATTTCATCTGTGCTGTTGAATTGTTGGCAAGAGTAAACTGAACAAATATTTCACTCTTTTCTGTATGATATAACAGACGGGAATTTTTTTTCTGTTTTCCATCTTCATCCTTTAAGAATTTTAGTCCTGTTGTCATATGAGTTTAGCTTTCACTTCAGCAAAACACAGAAAATGTATGCGGCAAATTCATTTAGAACTTTGTTTACATACTGTTTTTTCTTCTTGCTATTTAACCAACTTCTTAAAAAGCAAATTAAATTAGATTACTGTTTAATGAAGGATTAAATTTTACCAGGGCTAACTTTTTCCACAGTGACTTAAAGAAAGCTGAGGAAAATGACACAGCCTGGGAACAATTGCCATCTTTGAAGCCTGAGGCAGCTTCTTTGCAGCACTGGGCTAAGGCCCAGGAACCAATGCAAAATTCAAACCTCCAAGTGAAACATGAACTAGACTGTGAGTTGTTTTCAGCCTCCTTTTGCCTTGATGGTGGAATTTGAAGTATATTCTCAGCGGCTGCTCTTACTAATTTAAAAATTCAAAAGCCTCACTGCGTTGTGCATGTCACTTTTGACCACAAGAGTCACATTATAGTTACTGTAATTGCTCTGTAGAAGTCAGATATAAGCCTGTGTTTAAAGGAACACATTTTTATGAAACTTTAATAATGGCATTGTTACAGATTGTTCTACCAAACTAAGTAACTCAGCCTGATGTCATTTTTCTTAAAGGAAGCTGTGTTGGAGTTATGTTTTCCAGCTCCTCTTTAAGGTGAATCAAGTTTTCAGCACAACTTTCTGGAAACTTTACACAAAAAAAGAAAAAGAACCTTTTTCACACAACCCCTAGTATCTGCAAAAGGGTCAGATGCAAGTTGGGTGTCTGGCACCTCCCTGATGCTCACATGAAGGTTATTTGGGTCTTCAGCTGCTGGGAATGAGCACAGCAATAATAAATATGTAATGCTGGGACTTTCTGTCACTCTTGCTGATAGAGTTGACCAGTTAAATGAAGGATAATTGCAGGTGTTTTGAAAGATCTCTTAGGAACACAATCCAGAACAATGAGAATGTGTGAATATTTCTTTTTCTTTGCAGCTACTCTTCAAGGAAAATGTCCTTAAATTCTAAAGTCAAGTCCAAAGTGGCTGGAAAACGTTGCAGGAATGCAGATATTCCCTGTGGAAGTGGAGCTGCTTCGGCCTGAGATGATGCTAAAGCAAGACCTGCAGGGATGCACGAGGCTGTTGGCAGCAACGTGGTTTGTCCTGGAAGTTTTGGGGCCAGTTCCATTCTGTTTTCCAATGGAGACTGGACATTAATGAAAAGCACAAATCTTCTCTTGCCAGTGAGAAGTTCCCAACCTTTCCTCTCAGTGCAGATTGCAAAATGTTGCATTTGCCCAGCTGACTGTCAGACAAAGATTTTTGGTGTGCAGTTTATAGGGCCAAGAAGGTTGATCAAAATTGCTCTAGTCCCTAAAAACTAGTTTTGACAGGAATCTAAGCCAGTTTGTGGGAAGAGGCTGCTGGGCTGTATTTACTTTGTTTGTGTCCAAACTGTCCACAGCACTGGGCTGTGTCACATTGGTGTTTTCCATGGTCACCTCTGCCCAGACAATGAGAACTCTGTGTTAGCTATGAAACTATGGAAATAGTGGTAGTGTGATCAACAGAGGATTTTCACAGTGGTCCAAACTTTGAAACTAATTATTTTTGACTAATAAAAATGACAAGTGTTCCTATTTTGAAATGTACATATTATCTGTATGAAGTTTTTTATTATGTCAGATGTTTAGATTTTTAAAGGTAGGTATATATATAAAGTGTACCTAATCCCAAGAGCATATTTTTTTTCTTGTGCTTAATAACAGGCAACAAGGGAAACAGGAAAAGTAAAAACTGAAAATAGAATATGAAATATGAACTAAATCTCTTCAGTGCAGAGTCAATTATATTATTAATTACAATCAATGACTATGACACTTTTTTACCCCTCCCTACTCTCTGACTACTTTACTGTGCTCAAAAGGTACTTCCCAGAAATATTTATTCACCTGTAAGCAATAGAGCAAAGCTGCAGAGCTGCAGAGCCAAGCTCTGAGCCTTGCTGAGGCACCTCAGCCAGTGCAATCCCTTCCTGCTGCCAGCCCTGGCTGCTGGGGAGGTCTGTGCCACAAACAGGAACAGCTGCAAGAGGCTGAAAAAGACGAATTGACAGGGATGGAATTAAGGGAGGGGTGGTTAAAGAGTGTCCTTTAAAGAGTTTGGCCAGCTAGTTACACAGGCCACAGGGTGTTTGTAACAGAACCTGAGCAGAAAATCTAGAAACTATATATACACACACACACACATATATATATGTATAATAGCAATATATTTCTAATACATACATAATATAGTTATATCTACAAAATAAAGAGCAGATGCATCTAATAATTCACATGTATATAGCTCTGTGCTGTAGTAACTTATTTCAGTTGCCTGAATATTTCAAGAATAAGAAAAAGTTGGAACTTTGATACCTCAGAAAATAAAATCAAAGTTCTTCCATAACTTTGACACGAAAAAGCAACTTCTTTACTCCTTAAAAAATATTTCTAAAATTTTAAATTGAAAGATACTTCTTTCAAAACTCTACTAACACATTAAAATCTGAATATGTACAGTTCCCATTTGCCACCTTTCTATGGGACCTGCAATGTAAATAGTGAATATAAAATGCAGTGTAAAAAACTTTCCCCTTTTATCACAAGCATAGCATTATATCCCAAACTCCAGTCCCCAAAAAAGCAAATTAAATAATAGAGACCATTATAAATATGCTTGCCAAACCCAAGTTATAAAGATATCAACTAGTCTGCAAACAAGGGAAATACTTTTTTGAAGCTGTTGAGATGCATGTAGATCACTGCTCCTCTATGTTACTGTTCATGCTTGGATTCTGTATGTCTGTTGTACTTATGTATAAAATACTTTGGAAATTAAAATGGTTTATTCATTTTATTTGTAATGACTAGCCAAGTGAATCTGTGAATCTTCAACACTGGTAATTAAAAAAAAAAAAACAGATAGAAAAACCCTAAACAAAGAAACAAACAAACAAACAAAAAGCAACAACAACAACAAAAAAAAGTGTGGGGGAGGAAATGAGAAGCCTAATAATGACAGAACTGATGTATTCTGAATTAAGATGTGTACCTGGGAAGCTATAAGGCCATCATCACCTCTCTCTCTGGGATCTCTGTGGCCAGGACTACCCACTGCCTTCAAAGTCAGGGAAGGGGAAAAAAATTTAAATTACTAACTTATGATCTCCAGAATGTTTGTTTTGAAGTTGGATTTTAATACAAGCACAAATGTCATTTTCATTAAAGCATCAGAATCATATCAAAAAAATCCTTACAATTGGCACTACTGGTGTTTTCTCCAAACAGCAGCCTGTAAGAGTGGAACAAGAGTTAATTCCCCTGAAATTACTGGTTCCAGCATCTCTGGAGAAATGTTAGAAAGATCTCAATGTTCTAGATGGTCCTGTGGGCAGTCAGCATCCAAGCCAACACTGGGTGTGATCAAGGCCAGGCTGGATGGGGTCCTGAGCATCCAGATCTAGTGGAAGGTGTCCCTGATCATGGCAGGGGGGTTGAAAGGAGAGGATTTTTGAGATCCTTTCCAACCCAAACAATTCCCTTTAGCAAAAGAAGCAATATCCTATTTTGCAGCAGTGCTTTGATTTGTAGGGAACTTCTGTGCAAAACAATGGTGAGAGCACTGAGCCAGGATGTGTGAGAGATGGCTACATTCAGTTGCTTCTTCAGCCTGAATAGATTTCCCAATTTTCTGCCTAAAGGCTTGGATGTTTTAGCTGATTGTTGATTTCCTGATAACTGAGAGACCTGGGTTTGACCTGATACAGGATCAGATCTTCAAATACCTTTACACAGAACTCACAGATGTCATGGCAAGCAAGACCCCATGAATATAAATATCCTTGATAGACAACAGAATCAGGCAAAACAGATTCAGCTGATACAACATTTATGAATTATGAAAACTTATCTTTTCCTCACTCCTTCTCTCCATAACAAGAAATCTGGGCATCCTGTTGTGTCTGGTCAAGGCACAGTGCAGTCAGGCTTCTAGTTCCAGATGAAATGCTCAGTCCACATGTGCAATGCAAATAATAATAATACAAAGAAAACTGTATATTTAATAAATGAACCTCTCTATGTAGAACATGATTTTATTGTGAGCTTGTTTTTCTCTGATCTGAAGAGGTTTTTTTTCTATTGCTCAGGTACTTCTATACTGAGTACAGAATTATGCTATATGTAAAAGACATAAATTTTATTTTATTATATATTGAAAGAGAGCATACAGATAATGGAAGTCCTTAGCAAAGCAATGCAATCTGATATAGTGCCTCAGCTGAACAGAGCTTACCATTATCTTTCTTATCCCTATTTCATAGTTTTCACTTCATGTCATTTCTTTATAAAATTACCTACATTCAGTCTCCGTTGCAGTATGAACAGTCAGAGATGTGGGCATGACATATAATTAATACAGCCTTTCTTCCCTCTTTCTCTTTCAGATTATAGACCTAGATTTTGGACAAGTGCATAAATTTTGTATTATAGCATGAGAAGCAATTAATCCCATTAATAAGCAATAATTCATATAATTCAGATCATGGGCTGTCACTATGAATTACTTCATTAGCCAGCTTTTTACCCTAGGCTAAAAAGCCAGCTTCATTAATTCTGTAGAAGGCTTATTTTCTTCTCTTGAAAAAACACAGTCAAACCCATTTAAAGGAATACTCCTCTTAACAACAGATACCATCCAAGGAAAAAATTATTCAGCAGCAGGTCTTCATACATGTTAAACTTATTTCAAAAATAAAACATTTATATCACGTTTATATATGGAATGAATGTCACCAGAAAGATATTTGTTATGAATAATGATTTTCTGCATTGTGAAGGAACCCAGTTATACTCTGGACCTGATAATGAGCATATCATGCTCACATGGAGTTGAATATACTTATTACAAATCATTTTAATGATGCATTAACTTTTAATTAGATCTGCTCTTCAAATTAAATATACAGTGAAGTGAATATAACTGGAACGAGAAGGGAAACTTGGGCAAGGTTTCCCCACATTCATTTTATCTCTTCTGAGCTGTGACATTAACACACATTTTATTGAACACCTTCCTTATTATGTTACATCCTGGGAGTTGCAGTGAAAAGTATCAGGGAGGAATATGACTTTCAAGTGCTACCAGGATTATGGCTCTCAATGTTTTCCCTGTGTAGATTTCCAGGGAATTCTGCAAATGCAGTAAAATACAACTGGAAGAATTCATTGCTGTAATATTTAAGACATGGTCACTATATGTTCTCTCTAATCATAGTACTAATGTACATAGCACTTCTTCAACATGAAGAAAAAATAATCTGAACTTTCTTCACTGAATTAAGAGGTGTGTCTGTGAGTGAAATGCTGCTCTCCATGAGCAAAGATGGTTGACTTGTGAGGATTGTAAGAACAATTATCCTCCAATGAAGAAGCTAATGAATAAAATACCACCTTCAACTACAAAGTCAGAAAATGTGACTGCCCTTAAACTGTTTTCTTATAAGACACAAGTAAAACATTGTCCTTTGGTCTCATTTCTGCATATTCTGGTGTCTGCAAATGAACTATTAAAAGCAAAATAAATTATATGTCAATAAGCCAGATTTATGATTGAATGATAGTAGAGAACATTCTATAAATATTTTTTCCACTATTTATAAAGAGTTGGTTAATACCCTGCCAGGCATGACACTGAAAATTTTCCATTTTATGTCCTTAATACTCAACTCTTTCATTATTCAGTATGTCTGAATATTCTAATCTGCTCTTGAAGAAAAAAAAAAAAGTACAATATCAGAGCCCAGGACAATTATGTCACATTTTTATTAAATTAACTGTGGGTTGTAAGTTTACCTTAACAACCACAAACATTTCTAAATAAAACCAACGTTACTCTTTGCTTGATTTTTTCCAGATGAAAGGTTTGTGGATTTTTTTTCAAAGGAAATTATTATTTTCATGCTGCTATATACTAGCGAAGTGGTGAGAAATGCTTCCTTTTATTGAGATGGCAATGGTGTAGCAGCTGTGATACAAACACCACGCTGGATGAGCAGCAAATCTTGCAGTGTAGAATTGTTCCAGTAAACGTTAAGTGATTTGAAAAGACCTGACAGGCGAGAACAGCAAGCCCTGGAGTCATGTAAAATGCAAGAGAAATACCACTTTATGGATGCTTTATGATGGCTTCAGAAACAGAAACAACAAACTACCTATTAAAATATAATTTAGAAATAATATTGCTCCCAGTTTGAAAACTATCTATGAGAAATAAATTCTTTTACATTCAAGAAAAATCTAAAGTCTTAAGAGAAGCTCTTATTTCTTATAGATGGCTACATTTGGCTGGACTGTACGGAAATAACATTCAATTATATGCTACATTGGTACCAGTCAGAATAGCTTATAGCTGGGGAGGATCTCTTCCCTCCCTCTCTCCTTGGTGGCACATTTTTGAGCGTATTTTAACAAAACCCTCAGAAACAAACAAGGGAAATTACTCAACATCCACCAGAAAGTGTGAAGAGTGAAGAAAATGAGCATGCAGTAATAAGCCAAATAATCAATTAATTCAGCAGTGCAGTTACCCCAGAAGGCTCTGCAAAGCCTGGAGCCACAGAGGAGACATTTCTGCTGTAGCCATTTTGTAACAGCAATTCTAAATCTCGCTCTGAGCTGAGAAGCGAGGAGTAGAGTGTCTCACAGAAATACATGGGGGATTTAAGGTAGACTAGGTAGAATTTATATCCTTTCTTGGTCTTTGGCCAGGGTACTAAAGTTGTCGCTCTGCTAGCAAAGAGTGCCTGGGGATTCTTAATGACCAGACATGGTCATGACCTCTGTTTTGCAAGTAATCCAAAAAACAACACATCCTACAGAACATTGATCCTTACCACTAAGCAGAAACGCTGAGGGAGGAAAGACTGCCAGGAGGAAAGCATTGCCAGCATGCAGCTTAAGGGGGAAAAAATTCTTGTGCCTCAACCTTTCTGCATCACTGCCACAGGGTTCAGTGTTGCAAATTGTCAGTGCCATTGACCCCACTTCTGTGAAGCACTTAAGCGTGTGCTTAACTCGGAATTAATAAAGCGGTCGGGAAATGTCATAGCACTTTGCAAGCCTTCCATTCCTGCCATTTTATCATTCACCTAAGCAGCCACCAATTCTTGTCTTTTGTTTGAAGGGGATGTGAGGAAAAAAAAAAAGGTTTTGTGTTTGTGTATTAATAAAAAAAAAAACTTAATGCAGTGTTCTTACCCTATCAGATCTATTCAGTAGAACAATCCACACATTACCAAGTAGGATATGAATGGATACTGTCCTACCTGTGCTGGTCAGGTAAATGACTGACATTTACCAGAGGTTTAACTCAGCAGTTCTGGGCACCTGTAAATCCCTAAGCACCTGCATCTCATCCTTGATTGCAGGATTCCTCTCCCATTTGTTGCACACACTTCCAGTGTGAGGCTTTTGTAAGAAATGCAGCAGCACCTGGTGTCCAGTGAGCAAGGGCTCAAGGAGCCCTTTTTCCCTTGCTACTTGGACACAAGAAGTTGCTGTGTTTGGCTCTGGAAATGTGCATGGTGACTGTGTGTCCCTATTGCTTGAAGACTGCATTTAGTGAGTTTTCTTCCTAGGACTGTACTTGGAGAGCAAACTTCAAAGATCAAGTGAGGCATATTGTGTATCTGTTTCATAGTACCTAACTCAAGGATCACCTGACATTTTAATGGTCTGCTCCAGCATATATTCTTAGGGGGTTGATCACCCTGAAGTTCCCAGTAATTGGATCACAGGAGTATATTTTCATTCTTGTCTAGAAGACATAACGTTTTCTGAGTTAGCATAAATGGGTCTGTAGCTGCAGCAGCAGCAAGAAGAGCATTTAACTAAAGGATTTTCTTCTCCTCCTGTAGCAGAGCCTAATCTGTTGCCTGTCAAGGCAGGGTGATCACTGACAGCCGTGATGGATGAACTGGGAGAGAAATATTTATAGATATTCATATTGTTTTTATTTCCATCTCTCCATTCATTGCTAACCTTCCTTCATGCATCCCACATAACATGCCTGTCGTCTTTTATACATTAATTCTGAATTCAAATTCTTCCTTCTTCTTTTTTTTTTTCCTAGAATTTTATGGTCTTTGAAGATGATGACCACATCTGTTCTTTAGTTATCAAATATGTTTCTTATTTTAATGATTTCCTTTGTCTTTCTAAGTATCACCTTCAGCAGATCTAAAGTTTTGTTGCACTGATACTTTTCTCATCTCCCATTTACTCTAGCCTGGGGAGAATTTTGCTCCTCTGGCTCTCAGAGGCTTTCACTTCTCTCTGTCAGTTGTCATACAGCTGCAATTTGGGCAAAGTATTATGCCTTTAAGCTTCTCTATTTCTGCTACCTTTGTCTTTTCGATTAGCTGACAAGACAAATGGAATAAAAGACAGTTCACTCTACTTACTGTAACTCTACTGTTTGTATTTTGGTTTGGGATTTCATTTCCTTTTTTAAGCAACTGAGAAGCTGAACATACTTGGAGACTGTTTTTGTCTTTAATTAAAAATACTGAATACACAAAAATTTCAGGTAGTCATATCACCTCTGCATCTCCTCAGAATGGAGTGGAGCACATCTGCCTGCATCCAGATCCTGAAATTTCTCCCTATTTCTTTATTTCTACATCACTGGGCTCTGAATGAAGCAAAGGTGTGGAATTTCCCATTATTTCATTTAAGCTTCTTCTTTTCCCCTTCTCATCCATGGCTACTCTCCTGTGTGGTGCCAGGGGAAGCCCCGAGAGAAAACATCTCTGTTCTGCTCACACTGAGCTGGGTCCTGCCGCGTCAGCCCAGCTTGTCAGGAGGTCCCAGGCCAGGATCTGCTCTGTGAGCGGCCCATGTGCACAATAATCTAACTCCAGCTGGACACCTACTGCCAAGTATTGCAATCCCAAAGCTGCCCCTTTGGATCTCACTTTTCACATCTGTATAACTGGCCTAATCTGAAGTTCCTTGTGTGGATAGAAAGGGAGCACATGACTCTTGCGAGATGCAGATCACACCCTACACCATGCTGGTGTTTTTTTAGCTTTTAAAACAGAAACCACCAAATTCCCTGTGTGATGCAATCATAGAGATCATGCATTTCCAGGACATTATATAAACTCATCATGCTGCCTGGACCGTTCTGCATGCATCTGTCATTTATAAGCAGAAACTAAGAAAATCCCTCAGCTTGTTTCTGAAACTCAAACATAAATGTGTGCACTGCTCAGGGGACAATTGCTTGTCATCTGTTTTTCAAGGGTTCTTTTAACAGAGATTCAGCCAGCCAACACATTGTTCTGCCATGCAGAAGCTGATCTCCAGAAAAAATATTTATGCATGTAAAAAAATTAGAATAAAGGGTTATATGTCCCTTCATTACTGTTTCATTTTGTATTCTCTGTAATAGCCCATATCATTATAAATTCATGATGTAGTCCTGTGAATGTCATTGTTATTTAGCATTAGTTAAGCACTAGTTAATAGACCCTCACCATGTTGCTGGGCCACATGTAGTGAACACAGTCAGTGAACAGAGACTTATTGTGAAAATTGTGCTGCTCTCTCAAAGGCTGGTTAACACTCAAAGTGTTATTAGCACTTTTATCAATTTGGTCAAATTTGACTAGTTACAACCACTTTATCCTAAAATGAATGACAATGGGATTTACTCTTATTTTTCAAGCTAATAAGAGTATTTGTTGTTTTTTTTTCTTTAGTATTGCCCAAGTACCACCTTCCAAGACTTCACCACATCAAACAACAAAGTGCCAACCACAAGCCAAAGGGAGAGTCCTTCTGGGACTACCAGAGTGTCAGTTGTGTAATGCCTCAGTTACACCACCTTGTAGGACTCTGCTTGGCTCCTTTTGACCACAGTGATCAGTCATTTCCCCATCTTTCTATTCTCCATCACTGGCACTTGTAAGATATTTTCCAGCAGTTTGTTCCCTGGTCTCTCCCAGCTGCCACTCTCCTCTGGGCACAAATGAGAGACAATCAGGAGTGCCTGAGGCTCTCAGACAAGTTCTTAATATTCCAAGGTTTCTGCCCAGACACTGAAGTTCAGGAACCTCTTTTCTCTCCACACAGCAGAAAGACACATTTCTTCCCAAAGAAAGCCAAGATATTTCATCATCAAGAGGTGCAAGCAATTATCAAACCCATGGTTCCAGTCCAGCATATTACTTGCCAGGAAAATAGCTCACTTGACATTACTTGTAGACAGTTCTCAGCATCACACAGTGAAAAATTCCTAAGAAAACACATTTGGCATTATTTTAGCCTGTTTCTGCTTAGTTCAGGAAATCCCTCATTTTTTTTCGTCATGACTCCATTTAATTTCATTTCTATGGCAGTGTTTGTTATATGGAAGTTGTTAGCTAAGAGAAAAGTAAAATTACAAAAAAAAAAAAAAAAAAAGAGCACATTCATGGTCTTATTGAAATAACACTATTGTCTAAAATGAAATCTTTTTTTCCTGATCATGGCTACTTCCATGACTTCCTCACAATTCAGAGTATGTGTCTTTGTGAAAAATTCCCCAGCCCAGCTCAGCAGAAGCCAAAGGGACTGGTTCAATATCATGGTTGCTGGGTGGGATTTCGGAGCCAGTGACCTCATGACAGTCACGTTTTTATCGCTGCAAACGTTTCCAACTCTCCCAGGTGTGAAAATGCCCTCTGGAGACCTGCCTAAGGTGGGCCAGGTGCTCCCAACACAGATTTTTTTCTGCATTTGAAGCCCATGTTTGAACTGCCATACACTGCTCTGAGCCAGTTCTGAGCAGGAATTTTGATACTTTCTCCACCATTCTTTCAGGAATTATGTCAGGAATCAGTTTTACTGATGGCTAGAGAAGAAGAGAAATTTGGTTGACCTTGGCAGCAGTGGGGCACATCTCTGCTGAACCCTTCTGAACCTCACCAAAACATTTTGGTGTTCTGTCTTGATAGTGACCACCAGGACAGCAGGCAACACAGCAAAGGTATCCAGTGAGTCAAGACAGCATAGAAAAAATTTCCCTGAGAGCGATTTTCTTGGGTTCTGGGGGTACTTTTTGGTACCACAAAAAGATGTTTCAGAGCTGTGCTTCTGACACCCGTGCTCCCCACAGAGCTCAGAGGGTTCACAGTGCCAAGGTGGCAGAAGCTCAAAGTAGAGAGCACAGGCTGAGTGCAAAAGGGAACATGCAGGAGAAAAATACACTGTCCTTTACAAAGTAATGGCTGTTTCTTTCTGCTTTCTGATATGAAAACAAATGCTCTCTTTTCTATGTTTAAAATTATTGGCATATACTGTTCTTTGTACACTAGTCTATCATTAAATTTTCTTTTCAGGTCCACACCATCTTAAAAATATTTGACTTACTAATGATTCTTCCTATGAAGCAAGACTTTATTTTGTAGGAAGGAAATATGAGTCCTCTGCTCAGTAGTTCTGCTTTCCCTTCGTGCCTTCTACTGACTAGCATAAAAATAGCCAAATTTTCAATTTTTACAATCTTCACCTGTGAAGGTTTCAACTGACAGATCTAAAACTCAGTGTTCTCCTCTGTGATGCTCACAAAAGACCCAATTTTGTACACATACGTACCTAACCATGTGTCCAGTCATTCTCCCCCAAAATTTCCCCAGTCTAATCTAATCTAATCTAATCTAATCTAATCTAATCTAATCTAATCTAATCTGCCACAGAAAAAATATTTCTTCCCAAGGCAGAAAAGGTGATTATTTTGGTTACTGGAGCCCAGGAGAAGTTCAAGAGACCTTCAGAGCCTTCAACTCAAGGAAACCTTATTCCTATCTGCACTCAAAAATATTTTTAAAATAATAATTAAAATTTAATAAATAAAATATTAAATAAGTATATCAATCTTTAATTATTCAACTACTAAGCAACACAATAAAAAGTTAATATGATTATAATGTGTTACTAATGAACAATTAATTACTAAAATTAGGAGGTGAAGCTGATGGCTGAGGAAGTGGTTTAGTGTAAATTATTAAAAGAGTTTTGATCTTCCACCTATAATGTCCAGTAGGTTTAGAAGTGAATATGGACCAAACTGCATTTTCAATGCCCACAGATATAAATCTGCAGGAGAAAACTGATTATATACTTTCTTGTAGTGATTGTTTGATTATGTACTTTCTGGTAACTAATGTTAGAGATTTTTAGAGTGCTGTCTGGTGGTGGAGATGATTGTTAATTAATTTTATCAGAAGATATATAACAGCTCTTACGTTATTTCCTGAGTACTACTGTGAAGGGATACAAAAGTCAAAATCCTAGAATAATTTCATTTTGACTTCTTATTACAGTAATTTCATGACTATAAGGCACACCCTTTTGACTAAAATTTTGATGGAAACCCAGAAGTGCGCCTTATAATCTGGTGCACCTTGTATATGGACAAAGTTCGGAAATTTGCCAAGCCGGGAGTGCGAGCTGCGAGCTGAGCCATGAACCATGCCAGCCAGCACCGGGGGCAGGTGGGAGTGCCGGGGCCCACGGCACAGGGAGGGCGCCTGGGGCTGCGTTTAAAGGTTACGCCAATCTGTGAAAAATGTTTGCAAATTGAGCACCTGCCAGTAAACCCCTGCGATTCCGTTACTAATTCGTTACTTTGTTGCACGCAGATCCTCAATGCAAAAAAAAAGTGTGCCTTATAGTCCAGTGCGCCATATACATGGACAAAGTTTGGGAATTTGCCAACACCCGGAACTGCGTCTTATGATCTGGTGCGACTTATAGTCGGGAAATTACTGTATTTATTTTTTCAGCTCTTCAGTTTGTATTTTTATTTATTGCAAATTCTGTGAATATACAAATAGAGAACTTCAGACACAGGAGCTGGCAGCTTTCTCACATTCAGCACTGGAAATGTAAAGACACAGGAAAGTCTGTGACAATCCAGTCCAGTCTTTTCCAAAATACAAACAATAGCATCCTATCTGCTGAACCGTGCACAGAACGCAGGAACACCTCAACAAACCAAAGGCTCATTTTTAAAAAGGCCTTCAGATTTAATTAAGAAATATCTGCTAGTGAGGATTTCACTATGAGCCTGATAAAACTGTCGGTGATTATCAAACCCCCACTTCAAAGAGCCTGGTTTTGTCTCCAATTGAATTTCAGGATTACAAATCCATTGAGATCCTAGGACAAGAGAGAAGAGTCTGAGTTCATTCAAGTGGCTTCAGCCTCCTCCTCCTCTCCTTCTCACTTCATAATCTTTCACAAATCCATCCACAATATTGCCATCGTTTCTTTAGCTGACTTTCTTCTCATTTCCCTCAATTCCCACTCATTCCACTTCCTGTATCTCCTCTCTGCTCAGCCTTGCTTAAATTTCAAGCAACCTGTAGAGATCCCAAGGACAACTTTCACAACAAGGATTTGTACACTAATTTTCTGTCACGGTTGGTAAGTTAAAAAATAAGGAACTTATTCCAACAAACTACATTTTCACCCCTTATAAGGATTCCCAAATAAAGAAAAAATGTATTTTTATAAGCCACTTAAGAAGAAAGATGTTTCTTTGCTTACATAAATTACCTCTTTTCTTTGTACTAAAGCTGGTAAAGAGCTGTTAAAAGTTTTTGATACTTTTTGAAACATACCATTCACCTCTTCAGACCTATTTTTTTACTGTGCCTGCCTAACTGCCTGTTAGGCAGTTGTAACATTTCACTATAACCGGTTATGGATACCTTATTTATTTTATATTTAGGACCGTTTAGCACCCTTGAATCCTATGAATCATCCTTCATCCCTAAGCGTGTAAATAACACAAAAATTTCCTTCACCAAGGCTTCACAGGGAGTTGAATTCAATACTCACAAGCTGAGTATTCAAGTTGCCAGAGCTGTGAGTGTGACAACTATTCATATTAACCACAGTTCTAGGTTTCTGAATGTCACAAAATAAAAGCCTCCTTGCAAAAAATTCCAAGAAACTGAATGTCAATCTCAGTTTTCAATCCTTTCATTGAAACCTTTTCCAGAGCACGTTGCCCTTATATTTCTTATTAAGTTAGCCTTTAAATCATTGTAAATTCTGGTTTTATAATTACTAAAATAACAGCTTTGTGTTATTGCTTTCATCTGTCCACTGTGGACATAAACATGGTATAATCATAGCCACATTTCTTTTTCTTTCTCCAACACTTCATTTTTATTTATGATCAGTCCCATATAAAGGGAGAAATTTGTTCTCAGTGTGAAAGCATACGGCCCTTGGAAGAGAAAGAGAAGAGAAAGAAAACAGTGCAATGTGCGTCCAATTCAGCCAGAAAAATTATTCCATTATGATCAAGACTTGATAAAAAAAACCTCAACACTTCACATCTTAAGCAATGGTAGTGCAACATTATATAAAGCTTGTGGGATGTTTCAGCCTAGTTCCAATTTAAAGCTTGTATTAATAGTGTAGTTAGCCCTTTAAAAGCACAACAGTTTCCACAAACCTCCAAATCCCAGGTAATTAGGGTTTTCAATCATGACAGTGTTCTTATAATAATGGCAGTTTTGGCAAATAGCAGGTACTCATAGCTCACTGAGGAGCTGTATTCTCACTCGAGACCTGCCATCACCAGCCTAATTGCTTCCCAGTGATACAATAGCATTTTTGTTCAACTATCATCTTTTGTTATTCTGCAATTGGAACTGAATATTGTGAAATTTAACTTCTCTGCTCTAAGCTACAAAGAGCTTTTCATGGCATGTTTAAAAAATACTGGCATGTGCAGTTTTCTCTTGTGTTTACAGAGAGAATGAGTATTTATTTATCACAAGAATAAGAGTCTGGGATTCCTTAAGTTGAAACTCTCTGAAAGTTTAAAAAACACAACACATAAAGGTCGCTGGAACAGAGTAGATGAGAGACTAATGAAAAACCCACAGGACCTATTCCTGCTTCAGTTACCAGCCAAGAGCTTTTATATCCACAACTGGTTCCACCAGATCTGTGCTTGCAGGCAGCCATGCCCATGTCTTAAAGAAATCAGGACTTTATTACTGTAAATTTCCATGTATTACTAGTATTCAGCAATCCCAGGTAAGACTGGCAATTTGTGGTCGGAAACATGAAGCAAGTCTCAGAATCCCCATTCTGCACAGAGCAGATGGGGCAGCAGTAGCCCTGCAAGAGGTCACTGGTAGCCACCCTGAAGTGGAGACACTGCTGTTCTGTCCTGCATCCTCAGCCTGCTGGCATTTGTCACAAATTCCAGACATACTCATGTCATTTACCTGTCATTGTGCAGCAGCTCCCCAGTGGCCACCACAGTGATTCAGAAATGAAATACATAAAGCCAGTGCTCACACTGCTTAGTCCTGGATGGTGCATAAGCACTTCTGTGAAGTCAGGGCAGCTTCTTTACTTTCCCTCACCTTCTTTTTTGTCTCTTTCCAAAAGCACCTATTTAGGAAGACTTATTCTAGTGTTTTCAGTTCTGAGGAGACTCTTTTAAAGTACCTTTGGCTGAATATACAATTATTTTTGGTTTCTCGGCTGATTGAATTCCATTATTTTCACAGAAAAGAAAGAAACTCCTCTATAAGCAAAAATGTGCCAAACTGCCTATGCATACTACTATGGAGACAATATTTTGGTCTGGAGGGAGTTTGAAGTCATGAATCCTTCTGAGTTAGGACAACTTCACATGAGAATTTCTCAGTCTGTCTAAGCAGTGCTTCTCCCAAAATCTTGCTTGTGCTACAGTAGCCAAGCTTGCGATCAAAAAAGCAAAAATTACTTCAGGTTCAGGTCTGTACCTTTTTGAAGGGACCACAAGGGCCTCAGGAAATCTGCAGATGGAAGAAGGTTTTTCCAGCAGCTGTTGTAATGTGAATTTTTGGTGGCATGCTGGCTGGGTTTGATCCACCTGCTAATTTCACCACTTTCCCCCTGTACATTTTGTAATCAGCTGACACAAGCATGCTCTATGTAAAGGAACCTAACACTGGGAATTGTAGTGGCTCTGTAGAGCTAAAAAAAAAGACACCAAAATTCATTTATAGCAATTGTAAAATTGCTTATTTCATCTTTCTGAAGGGCATAAAGATTATAATTTATCCTAAATTTAGTTCTTTGAGGCCATAACCAGCCTCTTCTATTGTCAAAGTTGGTAGCTATTTAGCATATACTAATTCCCAAATGATCTGTGTTAGAAACAGCTTTGCAGATGTATTCTGGGCAGTCAAATCCAGGACAATAAACCCCCAGTGACTGTGTCTGCCTAGTGTTGTGGGGACACCAGGGCGCTCCTTCCTCACTGGCAGGTTGATGCTCTTCCTCCATCTCCACCAAGGAAAAAGAGCTCTGTTTCCCAGGGCAGCTGATACAAGATGGGCTCTCAGAGCCCTCTGAGGAAGCTTTCCCATCTCAAGAGAGGGAGCAGGTTCAGCTGAGAAATTTCTGCCCATAGGAAGGATGAGAAGCTGATCCCAGGAGCTGTTTGAGGGGATTACCTGTCTATGCGGAGTAGCAATAGAACAAAAGACACTCCTGGAGCCAGCTGGGGTCCAGAACTCTGTTCCAGCCCCATGGGCCCCTGGAGTAGAGATGGTCAGTTGATGTGATCAGCCACTGCACACCACCTGCCTATGCCAAGTAGGAGGATCAGCCTGCCCAACAATGACCCTGTGGAGGTCATGGGTGTTTTTCCAGTAAGAGCAGACCTCAGGGAAGCCTAGGGCCATGTCTGGCAGTCCAGCAGACATCCATAAGCCAGGGAATGTGGCAGCACTTAAGGATACAAGCAATAATCTCAATAATCTTCACCAGAACAAGTGGAGAGAACACCTGCATGGAGAACAGGCAAGCAATGTAGGGACAGGCACCATGGTACCTCCATCAGGTGGCAAAGAGGAAATGGTTCTGGGAAGGGAAACAGAAGCAGTAAGGTATCAGCCATGGCCCTTCTTCTCCAGAGCATTTTCTATTCACAGGATTACTTGGGCATCCCCAAGGAAACTTCTGAGCCCACTATAGGACTGGAAAGTCTCCCCACCTAAACTTGGATAAGCTTTATTTAACTGATCTAATTCACTGTAAAGATCATCTTTTATTATTCACCAATATCAGAAGAATCAATAATTTGCCAACCATCCCATTAGCAATGATAGGAGTGAGAAGGGAGTAAGTTTGAAATGCATTCTGCATTGTAAATTCACTAGTGCTGCTCCTCTCCAGCATGACCTGATACGTGTTTTTAACTGATATTGCTGGAATGAAACCTGGCCTCTGTGTTTTATGGAGTTGTTCATAAGTTATACCTTGCTCGGCTCATTTGGATGAAATGGCCTAGGACTCCAGCTCTGTAACAGCATCATACTCTCTGGATTTAATTTAACTTCAAAAAGTAAATAGCCTGTTTTGTTTTGACGTCAAAATAGTTCTGATGCTAGAGTGGTTGATATCCGAGGGACTTGGCCATCAAAGCCCAGTTGCTGTCAACATGCCCATTATTAAAGCCAAGTTTTTAAACTACTTTCCAGAAATATATGACAAACTATCCTCCTTCACATATGCATAATTTTTAACATTCACGTTGCTGGTACAGAGCCAGAGCTGCTGTGTTAGCTGCACTCATTAGGATCCCAAATGGCTCTGTTAAAACCAGTGGGAGCTGTTTTGTTCTGCCTGTCACAGCAAGAGAAAACTGGGATGCAGTAACTGTGCTGTGAACATACTTTTACCTGCACATGTGTCCCAAAGGTTGCTCTGAGGACCAATAAAAAAAAAGAGTACATCACTGTGGGGCTCTAGCAAGCTGTCCTGTGTTCTTCTATTGGAGCTTCTCTACACTGAGAATAAATTCCTACCCTTCACCCAGAAACAATTGTTAGTGCCTTAGCTGAAGCCATAAGGGAGGACTGGTAAACGTGGAACCCTGGCCCTGTGCTGATGACGGTGGCACACTGAACATATCAAAGAAAGGACTCACAACTCTTGAAGTCTCACTCCAAAGCACTGTTCTGTGCTGCCTACTCTCTCCCTTCCATGGAGATGTTCCTTTCACAGTTTCCTTCAGCTCTGTCTCCTTCCAGTGAGGCAGGTTGCTGTCATGGACATGTTGTCTTCGGTTCAGTTGGTTCTGCAGCATTGTTTTCAGTGAAAACTCTGATAAAATAGGAATTTTTAGATCTTGAATGTGATGTGGAGCATGTATTTATTGATTAGATTTTATTACATTGATTCTAATTTTTATAAGTGTGGAAATTGTCTACAACTGATTTTTAAGTATAAAAAGAGTTTTGCTTAAAATAATGTGCTGAAAAGGACAAAACTCATGTAACATATTTTCTTTTAGTCCTCATTCTGCCCTCAATGGCCAATAATCCAATTTAACAAAATATATATCGTTATGGTGATGCTCCCTAATTTCTTCTCCTCTTTGCCACATGGAACTGTAAGCAGGAGAATGTGAGATTTCTTCTTCCTTCTTAGCCATAATTGTCTGAGCTCTCCTTTGCAAAAAGAGATGGAAACAGGAGAGCTCAGTGAGGCTGCCCAAACATCTTACGCCCCTAAATGCCCCAAGAGTATCTGGGACACGCAATGTGCCAGCAGATGGGATGCAGACCTACAGGGCCCTGGACTCTGTTGGACTGGCAGCTGGAGGGGATGAAAAATACCTGAAGGCACTTCATCAGTAGCAGATGCCTTTGCTTCAGCAACTGAAGGAAGCCCCAGAGCCCTGTGATCAGCCTCTGCATTGTGCTGTTTGCCTCACCTTTCACCATCGCTACAGCTGAGCTTATAAAATTTTGGCTTTAATATAGTTCCAGAAATCTGAATTTGCTCCTGGCCAATGGTTCAGCACATAGCAAAGAGCAAATGTAAATATTTTTAATATCTTGATATATCTTTGCTCTAAAGAGGAAACAGAAAACGACATGCCAGCTATTTTACTGGGTCATTGCAAAATCCATATCTCCCCCATGCAGCAATCGTTAATGCAATGGGAGCCATACGGTAACATTCAGTTCAAGATCTTTAGCATGATATCATATGCTGTGAGATTTACTTTGTCAGGGAGGAGGAGACTTGAGAAACCCAATGAGCTGAAAACACAAGCAGGGCAGAGAGAGGGAAACTGAGCTGAATATCAACAAAACCTTTCTTTTCAAGCACCTTTACCTCCTGGAGCATAAAGGTAGATGAGAGAAAGGAGATGTGTGAATTTTCCCAAAGAGCCCATTTAAGAGGTTTTTGTTTTATCATCAGAGGAATAAGGAAGCAGTGGGACTTGGGTCAGGATCAAGAGTGTATTTTAAGTGCTTTTTCCCCCTCAGGAATCATTCTGGGAAAGGCAGATGAGAGAGAGGAGAAAAACTAGACTGAACAGAGCATTTGTAAGTGCTCCTTTTGCTTTTAAATTTCATATTTAACTTTTTTCATATGGAGGGAGATGAGACCGAGCGTGTGGAAATCACAGAAAACCACTCATAGAGAGCTCTCTGACATTTCTGCCTTTTTCCTTGTCATTGAGAGACATACAAAGAATTGGTGTGAGACTGAAAGAAAAAGCCCAGACCAGTGAAAGCACTGTGTGTGTAGTCCCTGAGCAGATTCCAGGCCAAATCCTGACATCATTTCCAAAATGAATTGTATTTTTCCACACTGGCTACTCCCAGGAATTTAAATAGGGATGTACTGTGTCCCTAAAAATAACAAAATCAAGCTACCTGGCAAGTTCACAATATTTATATGTGTCTGTAGACCCTCTCCACATTGGTCAGCTTGGCAAAGGGGTAGAAATGCCATGTATTGAAAGGCATTTCATTGAGAGAAGAGACATTGAAGAACTTAAATTTGAAGACTCTAGACAACATTTAGACTTATATTAATGTTGTCTGAATTGAAACTTGAGTAGGTAAAAGTAGTTTTTAAAAGCGCCAGGAAAAAAAAATATTAATTTCACAGAAAAAATATTTCTTTACTTTTTAAATAAGATGGCATGTTATCCTCAGAGAGGTATGTCACAAATCTCCCATTCTCTGATAAAATCAAACTTTCACTTGTGATTTTTCTGCAGAGGTCCCCAAGCTACAGCACAGAACAAGAGACACACAGAAGACAAAAGAAAAAATTCCTTTCAAACAAGGAGGTCATATTCATTGGTGCCAAGGGTGATATGAGGTTCGTAATGATCACCATCACAAATAATTCCTTAAATCAAAATGTGCTCTCATTTTCAGCTGAGTAGCTGCTTCCTCCTTCAGTTCCAAAAAGCCTTTTTCCAGCAACAGCAAATAGAGTAATGAAAATCTGATTTTTCCCAAAGTAATTTTCTTATTAATATCTTTGGGCCACCATGGCAAAAATGTGTCATTATGATATGAACCCTAATTGATACACCACCAAAATCATGTGATCATGTTTGATTTAGTGACCACTAAATACATAATTGGATAAGAATCACTCTGTCTACTTGATGCTGCTTAACCAGGTCTTAAATTAGCTCAAGTGAATTTGAAATTTCTTCTCACTGTAATTTGATTCAGAGTTTTTTTATTTACATGTCCAATGTTTTCAATAGTCATAAAATTTGCTCTTTTCCAGTGTGAGCAAAAAGCTTTAATTGTTTTCTAAAGCTTTCGTTTTCTTAAGGGGGAATCTTTAAAAGTAAAAAAACCTGAAAGGCAGGAGTACAGTCCATGCCTGTATAAGGTGAGCAGGTAGAGCATGAAGGGTGCACCATCTACCCAAAGTACTCCAAATGTATTAAAGGTAAACAAAATTCAAAATAAATCACCACATTGGTTTTTTGGGTGGGTCCAAAACTATGATTTTTCAGAAGGATTTTTTCATGTGTTTGAGTTGTCCTTTCATCGATGAGGTCTGGGAACCAAAGTGGTGACCTACCCACACGTCTCAAAGTAACCTAAATGGTCCTATAAATTCCATCCTTACATACCTGCCCATGGAGCACTGCTAAAGGCCCTCAGAGGTGAGTTCCAGTCTGGAAAATATTGAGGGAGGCATTCTCTCTAACAAGAGAATTCTACTTGGTTAAGTCTAAACACCCCCTGAAGCTGTATTAACCCCAGTAGAGATTTATTTGAAGGGGCAGCAAGGGAAAGAAATTTCATTTTTCAGTACCCTTAGAAGGAAACAGTTCTGGCTTTCATCATTGGGATGAAATATATGAATGATACTGCATCCCAATGCCTGTCCTGCATAGCTGAGAAGGAGTGAATAATCTGAATGCTAAGTTTTTGTCAAAATAAAGCATTTCAATTGAGAGTAAAAGAATTATTTTGTTTACACCAAAAATGTTGACATTTTCAAGATCTGTTTGTAATCCACATGAAGACAAATGTCAAAATTGCCCAATGTCCTGTGAAATGGAACTTCTGCCCCCTCTGTCCTTTGCTTGAAGCAGAGATATTATGTGTGAGAGGATGAATTAGTGTTCATGTCCGTTCAGTCCTAGCTATCTACATTCAAGAAAAGTTTCAGTTACTTCCAGTCATGATGACAACTCCTGATTAGTTCCAGCTGCAGTGTTGACATCTGTCTACTGCAAACTGAAGAGACTGTCAGTTCACCCATTAGCAGCAATTCAGCTGGGTTTGAGTTCAGCATGGCAACTTTAAACCAAAACAAGTGTTTCAAAACCAGTTACAAAAGCTCATACACTCTATTTTCAAGATGCCATTACAGTGAAGGACTGTCCTTGATATTTTGGAATGAAGCTTGGTCTTCAGACCTTTCCTGAAATGAGACAATTTCAACGTTTCTTTCTTCTATTTCTTTTCAAATGGAAAATGTCTGCTCTGAAATCTCATTAGGTTTCAATATTTTTACCCTACTATTAACTCTTACAGAATTTGAAAGTAGAAAGGAATACAAACTACTTACCTTGGATTCACTTGGATTTTTCTTGACTTTCGCACCTTTTAAAAATAACTTTGGACTTAGGATATTTTTGGCAAGGCTTCTGAGGACCTGTCTGCCAGAAAAGAAAACAAAATTACTGATCTGGTGAGAAGCAGATGGATTATAAAAGGTACCTGGCACGGAATAGATGTGAAAATGAAGAGCAGAGAATGAATCTCTGGTTGCAGTCTTTCAGGAAAGTGTTCCATTGGCCATGAGGATTACCAGAAAAAGGGTCCTCCATTTCTTACACATGCAGTAAATATTAAGTGTTTCAGGAAATCAGGGATGACTTTTGCCTGTGGAAGTGGTTTCATACTGCTGTACAATGAAGTTTCTGCCCTCTCCTGGTTGGAGAAAATTATTTCCCAGTTCTTCCACAACTTCTGGTTCTTGTGGCATCTCCAAGGCTGAGCTCACACCTCTGTCACACTCCCTGAACGCTCACTTCACCTTCATGCTGGCTGGATCAGGGTGGGAGTAAATCTGACTCACAATCACACTCAGCAGCAGGAAAGGGAACCCAAATGCCACCAACAGAGTGGATGGACACACATGGACCAAGCCACACACATGTGAGCTCATGCTCTCATGCCACCTGTGGGAGCACTGCAGGCACAGACACAATGGACAGAACCTCTGTTTTCTTTCCTGTGTGGACTCACCTTTGGAAAATTGCTGAGATAAGAGCCCAGTGAGCAATTTCTTTCCACAGAAATGAGCACAGCACTATATACCTGACAGATGATCCAAGGAAAGCTCATCAACCTACCAAAATGGTAAGGCAGCTTTCACTTGGAAGTTTCTGCACATCCCTATTCAAATTCATTGTTCTCTTGGATTTTTCTAGAAGAAATCATTTATTGTTCAATAAGTTTGATAGTATATTTAGCTAAAAATCTGTAAAAACATTCAAAAATGCCTTCTCTTCCTTGTTTTCTAGCCAATGCCCTGCTTTGACTTTGTCAACATGCCACCCTTGTTCTTGTGAGAACTTGCATTTTCCGTGCAAGCTCACTTTGTGTGTACACAGTTGTGCCACACCCATGCAACCACTGCCATTCACTGTTTACATATGTTTGGTTCCCAGGGGTGGCTTTCATGGGGATGCTGTCATCAGCAGAGGTTTTGCTGCAGATTTCAAACCTGAAACTTTTTATAGCCATGCAGCATACAAAATCCTCCAGTCCTGAGCTCAGATCTAGGGCTCCTGGAGGGCCGGGACCGAAGCTAAGCCTTAAATGAAGACATTTTGATGGGTGAGCACAAGACATTTTAAGACACTCTTCTGAGTTGGAGCCATCTTAGCTGTGTTTCAAAGTAACCTGAATGTAATTTTAATATTCTGGTTTTGGCAGTTAGGATCTTGAATCTGGTCTTACATGCACTGGTTTTATACCAGCGTGGTTTCATTTACATAATGGACTTAGTCCCTGTACATGGGCACAAAACATGGCACAGAGTAGCATGAATAATTGAAAAGTTCCTTAGGCATTGAGTACCAGTGCCAGCAGAATCACACTTTCCCTTTGCAAGGTGATCATGGCTATTTTACAGCTAGTCAGAGCCAAGGCAAGAAAGAGCAGCACTGAGTGGAGGGAAGATGCTGAAACATTAGATAGAAGCATGTAGTTAGTTGGTACAAGGCATGAACAGAGCTGCTTTGCTGTACAGGAGAGTCAGGAGAGCAGAGCACTGACAAGGACACCGGTGGCATTAAGGATAAATCAATCCTCAATCCTGGGCTGGCCCTCTGGCAGCATAGGTCCCACCTCTGAGGGATTTGCCCTCCATGAACAGAGACAGTTCTGGGAAATTACTTCACCACAGAGGCATTTTTGCTTTTCTGTCTTTCCCCAGTTTTGCCTAGTACAGGGAGCTGTGCAAATACCATATCATTGTACTGGCTAGAGGCTATGAGGGTATAGGAGAAGAAAAGTCATGCCTGCCTCCTACCAGCCCTACTCCACCATAACACAATGTCCACAAAGGCAGACTCTGAAAGCCAGGAATTATCTTTCACTTCAGACTTACTTTAGTCATTTTAAGCCTCTGTCAACCTTCTTTTCTTTTTTCTTTTTTTTTTTTATACAAAGTGTAGAAATTCATGACTTGGATGTGAGATGGAGTGAAACGATGAGTTATTCTTGCTTGATAGGTGTCACCAGAGCATCATGCACTGTGCTAATTTCTCAGCTTGTGAATAGACATATTTAGACTGACAGTTGAAAGTGGGCTGCAGATTCCACTTAAAACATGTTTTTTGTGCTGAGTAATAAGGGCTAAACACAAACCAATTCTGGCAGTTAAACTACGCACTTAAACCTTTCATAGTGTTGTCAAACACTATAATCCTTCAAAAATCTGAGTTTGAATAGCCTCAATATTTTATTTAATGAATTTTAAATCCTGTAATTACCATAATTAAGACACTCCTTTTGGATCATGTCAGTGTGCTGCTCAAAGAGAGAGAAAGCTGTAGGCAATTTTCACTAAAGATTTTCCTGAATGCATATGATACATACAGCTCATTTTGAATTCTTTATGATATCATTTGTGGGAGCATTTTTTAAATTGGTATGGAAAGTCCATCTGAGGAAAAACCTAGATGGAAAGGGCCTTATTATCTCCCAGACTGGCTCTTCCTGTGCTGGCTGTGCACCTAACATGGATGTTTTATTTAGCTGAGGAAGTCATGGTGTAGTGAATAGGCTGCCCTGGCCTAGGCAACACCTCCATCCCAAAAGAACTTCCATCCACATTCTCGTTTCCCTCATCCTTCTTTCCTTGGGCCTTGGATTCCAGGGCCTCCTGCCTGCTGTTTAAGGGCACCTGGAGAGGTGGGATAGGTTGGGAGTGGATTCTCTTGCCACCCAAACAGAATCCCTTCCCCTCCCCTTCATTTCTAAGGTCCCACATTTTCTGCCTGCTGGTGGGAGTCCCTAATACTTCCCCACCTGTCTCCATCTCCCAGCCCCACCACCAGGCTGAGCAGATCATTGACCTGATCCCACAGAGCTGTTCTTCCTGATGCCATCTGAGCAGCGCCAGGCTCTGGCACTCCCTGAGCCTGAGAACTGGAATCCTGAATGGTTTGTGCTACTCCCTCTGGGTGGCCACATCTTTTCTGCTCTGCTGTGTCCTCTTCTCTCCAAGTGGACACCATACCTACCCCTTCTTAGTGAGGGCAATGACCACCAGCTGTGGAGAACTTCAAGTTCATAGGAGCAACTCTGACCATATCAACAGATAAGAAGTTAAGGTTACTTGTGGCTCAGTGTCTATGGGCACTTAGTATTTAGTTTAAAAGGTTTTACAGCAAACAAATCAATATCTCTCAGAGAAAATCCGACTTCACGCCCAAACCTGCAATTCCCAGCCTCATCAAAGGCATCTCCAAGGAAAGCACACGCAGCATGATGCTCATTTGTGCTAATAGCTGTAACCAGATATACCTCCATGTAAATTAACACCAAAGTACAATGGTCATTGGCTGATTTAATTTAAATGGCTATTAGCTATGAAGCAGGAAGTTATACAGGAAGAAAAACCTTTATTTCCTATTATGCTTAGAAAAGAAAAAAGCATGTTTATCTTTTATGGGTAAGGTTACAATCAAAATTAGTAGTTGAGGGTATCAGAGAAAATGTTCTTTAGCAATATGTGATATTGAAACTTTAAACTGGTGTTCCTTCACCTGTATTCTGCAGGTGAGAGGAGTTGTGATTCCAACCAGCTTGGATTTCCTAACTAAGCATAAAATTATTTAAAACCTTTTTTCTACGGTGAAGACTTGTAGTGAAGCATGGATATGTGGCCAGATCTCATGAGCCTTCAGTGCCCATCTAAGTCTTAAAGTACAGTTAAAGCTTTATACCCTAAAGATATATTCTCAGCCCCTAACTGTTAAATTGCACTTTTTTATTTTTATTTAAAATGGTAAACAACATATAAATGAAAAATGCTAAGTGAGCATGTCTTGATAAATACTCTTTTCATAGAATCCTAGAATATTTTGGGTTGGAAAGGACCTTAAAGATAATCTAGTTCCAGTCCCCATGCCATGAGCAGGGACACTTTCCATTAGATCAGAAAAAAAATCTTGTCCAAAATTACCTCCAGGCTTGGATTATCCACAGCCTCTTCTCTGGATAACCTGTTCCAATGTCTCTGAACCTCTTAACCCAGTTTCTGTTATGAGTTTGTCTTCCTTCCTAAGTGAAACCAAATGTAATGAAAGAAAAAGACAATCAAGGATATCATTGGTGAGAACCAGTAGTCTTACTGATTTAAGGGAAGTTAAACTGAATCTTAACCAAATACACCTCTGTCCTGAAAAGGATGAAAGATGTTTCATTTGTCCCAAAGAAGGATTTTAAAAAACACTGAACCATTTCATTCACCTTTATTTTCACCCAGAAAATTTATTTTTTGTCTGTGATTAAAATCCTATACTTCAGGGTATGCTTCCTACAATATATCCTATTTCTCAGGTGCTGGAGGCAAACCCTGGGGACTATTATTCCTTACTTAGTGTGTGCCAGACCATATTTGACACAGTCCATTACACTGACACAAGATTTATCCTTCTGATAAAAGAAGCAAAATCTTCAGCTGGCCAAACAGACTTTGATAGCTCTTCAGAATGAAAAATATCTGGTTTTTAAAACTCCTCTAGTATTCACAAGCCCAGAGGATGTGTTTGTGGTGCCTGTGCTAGCATTAAGGTATCATTTAAAAGCCCAAAGAAAGGCAAATGATTGTATTAGCTCTATCTCCAGGCCAGTTACAGAGGTACTGATTACTTGCCATATCTTCCGCAGACAACAGGAACTTCACCCTGCAGAGCAGATGCTCCAATTTAAAAGGGGTCTGTCTCTCTGCTTAAGAGATTGCTCTGTTGAAAGGAAGTCACTGCTAGAGAAAGTCTTTCTTCTTAAAGCAATAAAGTATTTCTTCTTAAAGGAATATTACCCAAAAGAATCTGGGTGCAAAGCCTGAAGTGCCCAACTATAAATGAAATAACATAAATATCAATGACATTATCAATGTCAGCTAATAGGAGGGTTGAAAAGTTGATGTTAAGAATAAATATTGAAATAGGATATTTGACAAATGTTCCAAAGTTGTTTCAATTTCACTGAAAATGGAAAATAATATTTTTCTAAATTCCCTTCTAAACCTACTACCTTTTTTAATTAAAGTGACATCTATGGTCACATTCCAGTAAAACAGCACCATTGCACTAGGACTGAGAGCAGAGCTCAAAGCCAATAAAAGGACATATTTTGGACCATGTGTGACCAATAAACCACTCCATTCACTGCAATTGTTTGCATTTAGTTACCTAATTTTGGATTAGTACCCAATTATTTGCATTTGATTAAAGAACAGAGCATTTTCAGACAGATCTCCACCTGAATACCCAGAGCTGTGCATTCCATCTTCTTGCTGCAGTCATTGCTTTCCATTATCAGTTTACAAAATGGTTTGTTTTCCTTTAGTATTAAGAATAATTCCTTACTTTTCTCTAGTTCTGATCTTTCTACCAAATAAAAAAATCTCTTAACAAGCAATATCAATTCATGTCACTTCTTGGAAATTGCACAGAGATCACTCCTAAATTTTAATTTTGACAATACTTTGTAAGCTTTTAATTGTAACAATCTTCTCAGCTCTAGAATAATTTTTATATTCATTTTTTAAAAAATAATTATACACATTTTTCAGTACCTTCTTTAAAGTGAAGATCATGGAGCAAGATGTGGTATTTCATTAGATGTAGTAATACTGGAATCACACAGCTCAATACTTTTGGATCTTACCTCTTGATTCAGACTAACTTTTCCCCCTAATTTCAATAGTTGTGCCTTTCTAGGAGACAGTCTCTTGTTCCATCTTTTCCATTCCAGTTCTGTTCACTTTATTTGAAGGTTTTTTGTATGAAACATTTTGCCAAATAGTGCACGGCAAATTACCAGGCAATATTTCTCTGCCCTAATTAATTTGTCTTCCATTTTTTCAAGCCTTTCATGACACACAGAAATTTTTAAACATCATTGTATAGCTATATTTACCCTGAAGAAATGTCAGACCAAGTCAAATTTTCTTCCAGCTTTAGAGACTTGGTCTTCTTGTTTCTTGTTTTCAGTTGATTTTTTATTTTGGTTACCTGTTATTTCACAGAACATTTAGGTCATACTTCATAATTTCTGTAGAGTATTGGTCTTGAATCAGACGAGCATATACCTTTAAGAATTATACACATTTTAACAGATGTTGATCCCACATATATAAATGTGGCAAAATGGTACATTTCTCAGGACCTATTTCCACAGAAGTCTGAATGCTTCTTTCCCTTATTAATTAATTTATCACATTTGACATCAGCATTTTCACTGTTTTCCCTGAGACTAATATTGAGTGCTACTAAATGCTATTAAATACCCAGCAGTGATCAAGTTAATTTATTTTGGGGCAGGGGAAAAGCCTTAGAACATTGCAAGATTTCACTGCCCTTTGAAAAGTTGGAGTAACTGAGTTTGACTTGTAAAATGAAATGGAAGTGAGACATGGAGAGGAAATTTCCTGTGAGGTTTGCATATAAAAATTACTTGGTTTGGTTCTAATTCTCTATTTATTCCATTTTAACATGCGTATCAACTTTACACGCTGTTTCACTTATCTAAAGGCTCAATGCAATCATACAAAACAGCTTATTCTGTGTAGTCCATAATAACATTGTGCACCCAAACCTTAGCTAATTCAGCTTTGTGAGGAACAATCCAAATTAGAACACAGTAGTTATGCCTGTTTAGAGGCTTCTTTCCCTCCTGCTGGTACAGGAAACCCCCTTTAGGACCCCAAAATATGTTCAAATATGTTCAGATTGTGAAATCATACTTGTTGTAGGCCTTTTATCCCAACCTCCTCAAATTATCAGGGTATTTTTAATGTAATAATGAACACAAGTGATTCTTCCAACATCTGGTGCTTAAGGCAGCCTTGTGGCAGAAAAGATGAGCATTAAAAACAGCTGATGATTTCCAAAGGATGTCAATGCTTTTCTGTGCTCTTGCTCATAGGGGCTTGCAGGCCATACATGATTACTGCTCTTTAATTCCCCTGCAGTGAGACCTGATGGAGTATTTGTGCAGAGTCAGGCAGCAGGCGAGTGTTCATAACTCCATCTCCCTCATGTTCCTAACTCCCTGTTGCTCTTCACTCTATTTTTCCATCATTTCCTCCTTTCTGTCTCTGTAGTTTTTCCTGCCAGATCAGTTCAGCACCCACCAACTCTCTCCACAGCTGTCCTGGCCAAAAAATGTTTGTTTTGTCCTGAGGATTTTCTCAATTGTGTCTAATACCTGGCAGAAAGGAGAAGCTGTCCCTTTTAAAAGTGGAATTGAAGCACTGTCCAAACACAGCTCTAAGGCACAACTCAAACCATAAGCAAATCAATAGGACTTCTCATTTGTTCACATTATTACAATTAAGTATATCCCTTAATGCTTCCCTGGATGGGAGCCAAAAGACAGCAGTAAACTGAGTTGAGATCCCAGAAATTACATTCCTTTTACTGAGGCAAAATCACCCTTTGTATTAGCAGATGACACAATCTCTAGTGCAGAGAAAGACACATAATCAAGCCATGTGCAATGGGGAGTCTTTTATTTGCATTTCTGCAAGTATGGTCCTTCACCCTGCAATTAAATAAAGAAAAGAAAGGGAGAAATCCAAAAGAAGCAATGGCTTGGCACCTTTGCTGCACAAAATTCCTTACTGCTGAACATGGTGGCTGAGCTCTCAGGTTGCATTACATCAAAGGCTCTCTAAAGAAACAGCTCAGCTGCATGAAGATCTTAACAATTAGAACAGAAAATGAGAGACAACAGATTCTGAGGGAGGAAAAAAAAAAGAAAAAAAAAAAAAGGGAGACAATCTAAGCTTTGATAAAAGGCCAAAATAAGAATTAATAAGTAAGGATGTGATACAGTCCTAAGAAGCAGCAATTCTGCTTTCTTTTTTGCTGCAGTATACAAGCAACTTCCAGGAGCATATTAGATAGTGAAGCAAGATTTTTAGGAGTGCTTCAGCTGCCTCCTCATTCTGTGCTCAAGGAGAAAACATGCACACTTTAATGTTCAGTTTTGTGAACTTTAGAAAAATGCTGCCTCATATTTCCAGCAGAAAGAAAGGAATGACCAGGTGTTGGTGACTGGTCATCCTGTGCAGTGACAGAATTCTGTTTGGGTGCTGCAGGTCTCAGCCTTGTGTTCCTCCATGGTGAAGCCAGCCCTTTCCAGCCCAGGCTTCCTTCATGGAGGTGGCACAGCAGGATGGCTGCTCACATGGATCTCCTGCCTTAGCTAGACAAAAAATACCTTTCCAGGTGGGACTTCTCTGCTTTAGCCAGAAAAGTAACACATCCCAGGGCAGAACTAAGTGGTTCTGTATTTGTATTGGAGGAAATCAAATAAAGAAGGTGGCCTGGGGACAGATCTGAAAGTGCTGCAGTGAGTAATAGTCTTTGATGTCAAGGGCAACGTCAGCTTGGGTCAGTCAAGAGAAGCAGCTCTACGAGGAAAAGCCATAACCTTGAGCCAAAAGTTTTCCTATTATATAATATAAGATTTCATTTCAATTATTTATTTTTCAGGAATAGAGTCTAGACAAGGAGCACTGCATTCTACCTTTAAAAGTTTCAGAAATTGTTTGTTTTCTTACTCCCTCCAGAGCTGAGATGTTTTCCTTAGGGATATCCCTCAATAAAGCCTACAACTTTTATCTCATAGGCAGCATGTTAATGCACTCATCCTCTCAGTAAATTCTCTGCTTTTCCTCTGCTAGGAGATGATTTGCATTTGTCTTCTCAAAAATGTTTTTCATATTTTGGTTATTATTTTCCTTTTTGCCAGCCTTCCAATTCTCTGTGACACTGATATTTCCCACCTTAAAAACTATTTTTTCTGGTTTTTGATGCTATATTCCTTTACTACAACTTGCTATCTTTGCCATTTTAAAGTTTCTCATTAGCCTTATCTCTGTTCCTCATATATCTCTGGTTGCCTTATTAAAATATTGGCAAAATGCTTTCCAAGAACCTGGCAGATGTCCAATGCATCCTGACACATTATTCCATTATTCTCCTGACAGACATCTACACAGTTTAAATCCTCTCTTTCTATCTTCTTCCTATTTGGGATGAATCTGAGAGATATTTTCTAAAGAGCCCCATCCTCCTGAGCTTTTTGTTTGGCATCTTGTTAGGAATCCTAATAAAGAGAGGTCACACC
>PYHW01010756.1:1580991-1601136 GCA_013186435.1 Turdus rufiventris
AATATCTTTTATCCAATATCTTTTATGCCAAATATCTTAAGGTAAATTCCTTTACATGATCATTCCACAGATATAGATTATTTTAGCACATCTGTTGTTCTGACACTGCAGGATTTCATGTTTGATTTCCTTGATTGTTTTTAAAATTTTTTTGTGCTCTTAATCCCACTTTTCAGAGATTGTGAAATAATAAGGAGGAGACATTGCTCAAGAAAGAATCTATTTTGACCTTTTTTTCATATGGCATTGGGTAGAAATTATTTATATTCTAAAATTTTATTTTATATTTTACTTTCATATTAAGTGAAAATACTTTCCTGTGCACTGTGGAGAAAAGCAGAGAGCACATTCATGTGGTTACACACGTATCTAAGAGTGTGGGCTGTGCATTTTGCCTGTCTGCAGTGACACTTGAGTGCCTCTATCCTTCTCTGGGGCTAGCAAGTAAATCTGTGTATTTCAGTGTGTTACATGTGGAATAGCTGACAGCAGTGTCTGACCAGGGGCACTCCAGAGCTGGAGACTCTCACTCACTGCTTTTCCTGCTCTCTCCCACAGATGCCAAATGATGGGCCAGACCCTCAGCTGGACTCAGCACATGAGCCTCAGGTTCAGCATTTTAAAGGATGACAGAAACACTTTAAGTCAGATGAGCCCTCTAAACAAAACCTTTTCCCTTTTTTTTTTTTTTAATTGCTTACAGCAGCCCATGTCACACTTAAAAATACTTTCTATGATTGAGTCCTCTGTGGCCCAAATATGAATAGATTCATCTTTGAAAAAAATCAGTAAGAATTTTTTTATCTCCATGTCCCATTTTTGTAAATAATTTACATGCCACTTGTTGTCTTTTACAGGATAATAACACTAAACTCTTTAAAGAAGGGTACATTTTGGAACCAATACTGAAAGATTCAAAAACAGATTGAAAGTTGAGGTCAGGACTACAGGTGATCATAGCAATCAGTTTCAGAGCTAGAGGTTGATATAAAATCATCAAAAAGGGAGTCACAGTGGAAAAAAATTTCTTCTGACCAGAGTAGCAAGAGCACAGTTTGAGATACCTCTTGTCAGTAATCCTAAAGAATGAGGAAAGCTTTTCTATTTAGCAAGAAGAAGAGCATATCTGAAGAGCAGCAAGCTGGTAGGGCAATACTGAGAATATGCCCAGATAAAATTTGGGAGAGGAACCTGGTTAGTTTGTCCCAGAGTCAGAGTGCTCCCTGATAAATTATTTAGGTTAAGTAAGCCGAAGGAAATTTCTTTAGATATGTCTGGTTTGAATTTGTAGTGGAGAAACTCAGAGCTTTTAGGCACAGCTGGTATCCCTGTACAGTAAATCATCAGAAGGGCTGGAGAAAATATGTTTCTTTCTGTGTACAGGCTGATGATGTCAAAGTAAAAAATAACAAGGGTGCCTACATGGTTAGAAGTAGAGTTCAGATTTTGAGGAACCTCTGTGCTTTTAAACTGCCTATATCAAAAGGCTCATTTTTCCATTTGGAGCTCTAAAAACCTAAAAATACAATACCAATGCTTTTGTGCTTAGTCTACCATCATTATAACAGTAAAGAAGGAGCTTCAGATATATAATATATGCAAAAGCACTTGAATTTTCCTGTTCCATTCCCTCTTGCCCTGCCCAAATAAACCTGATGACTGCATTTTAACCTTAAAAGGTGTGTGTACAATATAAAATCCTCCCTTAAAAACTTTAAATTCCAAACCAACACATAACTGAATAATTCCAGCAATAGAGCCAAGCATGTGCTTCATTGATAGATCAGGTTTCTAATGAAGAACAGTTGTTTATGTTATCTTATCATAAAATGCCATTTTCTACTGGTAATATATAAATATCCCCTGAAAAGCTTCCAAATTGCACTTGAATAGTAGTTATTTCACAAATGCACCCAACTCATACTTAAGCAAATTTACAAAGACACATTCATGTTTTCACTTGACAGCAAATAATATTTACATACCATGCCAAGATAACTTTCTACAAATATTCTTGCTTACTAGCCAAACCTGCAGGTAAAAACTTTGTTCAAGTGGTTGGTCTGGCAACATAATTTGGCACTCTATATCTATTAACTTGTGTTTCTGCTTTTGCACAAACAAGATTTGCCACAGACCACTGGTTCAAACAAGGAGCCTAAATGAAGTATCTCAAATTAAGTTTGAATTGATTTACATCGTAAGCCAATGAACCAGCAAATTTTCTTGTGTGCGTTTCCGTGTGCAGAACTAAAATACTTACAGGAGATACTGTCATACTGGCAATTAGGGTCACTGCATGAGGAAGACAAATTTCCTCATTTGTTTTCCCTTCCCATTTTGTAGGAGGAAGAAGCACCTGACATCCCTCCCTCTTTACTTTCAGCTAAACTCATCCAGGTTAAAAGCATTCAGTCTTACAAAATCTCCACATAAAATAGCTACTTAAGGAATATAAAATCTGTATCAAGGGAGGGACAATAATTTATTAACATCTAGTTTCAGTATAATAAATGCATGACTATTGTGTTTTTAAGGAAAGGCATGTTTCTGCTTGCTTTTTTAATGGAGTAATCAGTCTATTTTCATGTTCTGTCACTGAAAGTAGTAAATATAGCAGACAAAAAATATAGTGGAAAATAGATCTATGTAAACTGAAAATGCTGTTGTGATGCCTTGAATCCTTCTGTGTTATTGTGAGAGTATCTGTGCACAGCCCAAATATCCCGCTAGCATCTCATAGAAACTTTTTGCTTAATAAAGAAAAGCAGAGACAGGCTATTGTTGAGGGTTTGTGCTTAGGAGAGCATGTATTTGTATGTAAGCACGTGTGTGTTTGCATGTGTGGAGATTATGAGCTGTGCAGGAATAGAGTGCTTAATTGAAAAGATAACAAATGATGAAGCAGCTGTTAAGTATGGCACAAAAATTGCTCCAAGCAGTTAAGGCTGATCATCATGATGGAAATAGCTTTTTGACAAGCTTAGCATTCCTGTGACAATAATTAAGAATCAGGTTTCCACCAAAAGGCTTTATAGCCAGAAGGGGTTGTAAATCAATGGGCAACATTTTTATCTTGGAATGAAAATTAATTATTCAGTGTAGAACATGCTTTCTCACACTTAACTGCCTGTAATGCCTCCTTTATTCTCCACCTTAATTCAATTAATATACCATTGTTAAAGGGGTGTTTGTCACTAGTGATTCACTTTTGTTAAAAATTACCATAAGGAAATATGACAAAATTGAATGCTTCTTAAATTAAGGCATAGTTCAGATTTTTTTGGCAGAGGGTTGTTAGCTGTTAAGTACTCTTTGACAAGGGTGCGGATATGAGCATTTTGTATTGCACCCTTTGAGCTTGCATAAGCACATAAAGGGATTGAATAATACATGAAAAAGAAGTGTAGGATTTTCTGAAGTGCTCTACATGGCCCTAACTTCTTTTTCCCTTTTAAGCTAGTCAGAAAACATATTGAATTTAATTGGAGCAGTTTCAGAACACCAAAGACTTTTGAAAATCTTATTGAGAAGAAATAAAAAGTGTTCTTGCCTTTTTGACTATTATATGGAAATGAAGGCATCTATCAAAGCTGTCATGACACTTACAGGGAAATGATGAGACTTTGGGGAATTATTCAGACTGTTTTGACAGGCTCTACAAACTGAAAATGGGCCTGGAAATGTCCTCTTGGCAAGAAACATTAGACAACATAAGCCTCCACAAGGGCAGCTTTTGTCTAACTATTGCCATTGGTGTTTTCCTCTTCAGCAGTAACAGAGATGATGGGGGAAAATGTACTGGAATTAGTATTTCATTTTATTCAGGACTCGAAAAATTTTCCATTATTCTCTATTTCTTCTTTGGCCCTGAGCAGTGCCACCTGAGTTTTTTGCTAAATCTTTCTTTAAATAAGGTAATATTTGGTAAAACACCAGAAGTGTGAGATTAGAAGTTCCTCAAAGGAGAAGTTTTTTTTTTTAAGGAGTCCCATAATGTATCACTCAGTGTAAGTTCACTATGGTGCTCACCTTCTGAAGCAAATATGATCTCCTGGCAGATGAGAATAATTTCTTAGAGGGCAAGAGGTGCAATTCCTTCAATTCTTTTTTGTTATCTCATGGGTGTTTCTGCTGCACTAAAGCACTAAAAGAAGCACTGGTGAGTCACAAAAGAATGCCTTCTCTACATATTAGAGAATTAATTGCTCTATAAAACCGCTTAACCTTGTATCAGCTTGAGCTAATGCTGACTCCACTCACAACTCATCAAGTTATGGAGGACAAGCAGAGCCCTGGATTCTTTTTCTTGCCCCAAAAATACTCCTGCCTCACTGCCTCCTAAAATGTCTCTTTCATGAGGAGATTGTTCAGTGATCTAGCACAGGAGGGAGAGGTCCCTCTCATTTCTGGATGTTCACTGCTAAGCCTAGCACCAACACCAGCCTCTGTTGCTCCTCTTTCAATCAGGAGGCTGCAACAGATCCATGCTTTTAAAAGATGAGTACATGGCATTCCACGGCAAAATGGAATATTTTGGAAGGAGAATAAAGCAACCATGCCATGTTCTGAAAATGCTCCAGGTGAAATGAACACCAAAATTGTTTGGGTTTCCATACTTGAACTTGGAAGTAGATTTAACCACCTAAGGAAATCTAATGTGTTTCTCCTCCCTTTGATCTGACATTTTATTGGCACATCAATATATGTCTTTTACTTTCAGAGCTATCACTTAAACTTCAAGATATCACAAGTAATCAAACACAAACGTATCCACGATTCCCATTTCATCTACGAACACCTTCTGGGGCAGGGGTCACAGTGGTGTTGGAAGAGGCTTCTGAGCTAGATTTCTTCTTTGTTTTTTTGAGAAACCTATGGTACAATGGAAATAATAATGCCAGCTATCAACCCGAGAATGTGTCTTTCTGTACTGCCTAAATTTTGAATTTAAAAATCCTTTTGTCCTTTCCTATCCTGTTTTCCGCCTCACTGACCACCAACATTTCTTCTACATTGGCTACTCTAAACAATTAGCTGAGAAGCATTCCTTGCAAATACCTCACCAGCCCAACACCTTCACTCAATTAGGATATTGCTTCCTCTTCAATCAACATGACTTGTTTCTGTAGGACTACCCAAAAGGAAGAGCCTTCCAAGAAAACTGAGACTGCTGGGAGCTGGCCCTGAGATAATCCTCCTTTGTTCATCAGCTGCTTCACCCATTCTGAGGAGACAGCTGGGAAGGAAGCAAGGAGAGCACGTGTGTAGATCAACACAGCTTTTCAGACAAGGAAATGTCAGGATTTGACTTTATGCTTAAGTTGATAAAAATCTTTAACTTCTTTACCACTCTGTGAGCTTGTTAATACAGCAGATTAATGGCTTCTGCACTGACTCATGGTTTTATTCTGTGTCAGGCCAGAAAATGAAAGAGAAATAAACCACCCAGAAAAGATCAGATAATTTCTGGTAGACAAAAAAAGCCACAAACAAACATGTGAAATTCAAAGAAAATGCATCTATTGTTAGTCCAGGCTATTAGTACCTGCTGCCGTTCGGTCCAGTTGGAGTCCAGAAGACTTGCATGAATCACATATTAGGACAATATGTTTAATACAGAGCCAGAGCAGAATGTTTCTGGAATTTTTTAATGGATACAATAATGTTGCATCACAAATCTGTCCTTGAGTTTTTTCTTTCAAGGGAACTGCCCTGGAGTTAGTTGCAAAAAAATCAGTGGTCTGGAAATTATGTAATTTAAACATGTTTACCTCAGTGTGTGCCAGTATTTGCAGCTGTCGAAGTGAGCAGAGCCTTGTCCTACTGAGGCTAATTCCCCCAGATTAAAAACTGCTTCTGTTCCATGCACCCCACACATGTGTAGCCTTTGCCGACCAAACGTGGGAATTTAGAGCATTTTATAAAACTTGCAAATAAAGAGAAGCAAAAATGTTCTGTGGGAGAGTTCTTTACCAAAAATAAGTGCTTTCCTTTGACTTTATTTGACTTTATTTTCAGGAATGCAATCCAATTTTGCACAGGGAAAAGTAGAAGCATTTCATTTTCTTTCAGAATTATAATATATCAAAAATTAATAAGTTGCTCAAAATAGTTATTTGAAAATAATTTACACTAAACTTGTGGGCTGTAAAACTTAAATGCAACATTTAAGTATCCTCACTCATTCTCTTGAGATTTAAAAAGACCTTACAGCTGTTGAAATTTTTTTAGTTTGGCTGGTCTAATAGCTGAAAATGTTAAAAGAAAATCACATCAATAATTCCAGATTTTCAACTGTTTTCAGGGAATCAGGAGATAAGTTGGTAGAGTTAAATATAAGTTCCTATACTTCAGACTGATTCTGTAATAAAGTGTAAAATAGACTAATCTTGATCCAAATTGTATGGAAAGTCAAAGTAATCCTGTCTGGTTTTTCATAATTATTGATACCAACGAATTTTTTCCTATGCTACGTTCATGCAACATATGAAACTATTGATGCCATGTACTAACTATAGAAGCTGATTATGATATTTATATTAAACCACTGTGTGTCACCTGCTCCTGTTCTCAATTTACAATGAAAATTCACCAGCAGAGATGAACCACCATTAGTGTTTAGTGTATCACCAAGCACAGGGGTGCTAATGCACAAAAAAATTATAAATTACTATGTACACAAGCAGTAAATGCAGCCAAATACTATATTGGTGGTGTGAAATAGGACAATGGAAAGTGTACCTGGACAGTGCTTGGAGCAGCATCTTGTATTGCACTGACTCAACCCCTTGCTGATTTTATTTCTGCAAGGTCCTGCAGAGAGGGTCTCATGATCTGGGCCTCTTTAAAATTAGAAAAACTCCAGATGTCTAAGACTAAAAAATAAACTGATATGCTTGCAGTATAAATTTATGAAGAGACCATGTTCATCTGAAAAAATGAAAAAGAAGGGATGGAAAAAAGATTTTTCACTCCTGCTGATGACACAGAAATCCATAAATGTGGCTTTTCCACGTGACAAAGTGGTATGCAATATTCACTGTGGTTTCACACAGTTGGGTCAATAAACTTCCATTAAGTATGGACAAGCTGTCAAAGTGACCTGCTGCCCCCAGTTCTGCAGTATGACTTGGCCTTAGCTGTCCATATTAATATGAATTTTAACCCTTTGGTTTGGCATTTTAATTCTTTATCCATTAGTCTCACATTTCTGTATTATCAGTTAGTACTATTGATTTTAAAGAATACATACAGTCAATTTGCACACATGTATTTGCAAAGGTCAGCAGAGGACACAAATGTGATTTCTACAAGAGGTCCTGATGGTATTTATTATCTATCCTGGCAAAGATTATTTTTTGCAAGTAGAAGTAGTACTTATCACAACTGAAGGATCACTAGATGTCCTTGCAGTCTGAATTTTTAAGGGGTCATTTGTGGGGCTTTTTTTACAAAATGTGCCTAAATAGAGGCATTGCAAGTCCAGAAATATTTTTCTTCAGGCTGAGCTTCTCCAGAGGTCATTGCCACACATCTCAGCTTCCTGTGCTTTGTGGGAACACAGAACACTCTTAATTGGCACAGAGAAATCAGTGAAAGCAAAGAAAGAAAATCTGAGTTTCAGCCCTCACAGACCTGCACATACTTTATGTTTAAAGCAAACAGACAAAACAACAAAAATTGGAGCTTTTGCATGACTAAGATAAACCCTGCTCACTCTTTTTTCTTTTTCTTTCTTTTTCAGTCAGATGGAAATCAGGCAGTGGAGGTGGATTTTACCTGTGACTGAAACACCAATGCTGTAGTTGCACTGTTCTCTGGAGGGAGGATTCAAAGCCAAGTTCTCTGAAAGTTAAAAAACCTTCACCTCCTTTTCCTCATTTTTTACCCTTTTGGTAGAATATGTTATTGTTTATTGTTCCTGGTATACAACCTTTCTGTCTAAGATCTTTCTAGTGGGCAGAGAAAGAATTTCTCCTAATATTTAGTATCTCAGCTTCTAGAGACCTCTGCCATTCAGAGGGAGTAAATGGTGTCACATTTTTTGTGGTGTTGCCTGGGCCAGATTTGCTACTTGGAAGACTCCAGATCTCCTTAAGGACTGCCTACTATTGGTTTCTTCCTCCTACTTTTTTTTTAATGCTAATTTTTCCTCCTTTTAGAGTTGCTGTTGTACTGACAGAGTTCCTCAATCACTTGTTATTTACAGATGGGAGGGACTTCACTGGTGATCAGCTACCCAAGGACAAGTGGGTTCTCTAATCCACCTGAGCACTTCTATCCATGGCCTAGTTTCATCTGTAGGTCGATGGGAAAATGTTTAAATTTCCTTCAGTTCCATCCCTATTCCCTTTAAAAGCAGCAGGAAGCTGTCATGGAGTGCAAGATCAGTCTTCTCTGAATCTGTTGATATTCCAGACACTCTGTATTCAGTGTTCTGCTCTTTATGGCACTGCCAAAGTCAGTAGTGGCACTTGGTGGCACAATGCCACAATATCATGGATTTCTGAAGTTCCCCAGGAACAAAACAGAGATTCTCAAATGTGCCTTTTCTCCATTCCTACATAATCTACACCAGACTTTCAAAGCAAACCAGATAGAGCTGTTCTCCTGCTCTGTGCCTGCTTGGAGATCTAACAGTTTGTTCTTAGAAGGAAAAGGTTAAAAAAAATTAATTTCACCACATTTCAAAGCATAAGAGTAGCTCAGCACCATTCCAAATAATGCTTGAATTTCATTTCTGATCTGGAATCTCCAAAGTTTCTGTGTCCCTGTTGGAGCTTCTACCACAAATATATCCTTGCCTGTGTTTTGATCTTTACAGAATGAACTTATCTCTCATCCACCACTTCTTGCAGGAAAATAGCAATTATGTTTGCTCTGTACAGGAAGAAGAATTTTTGCTTAAATGGAAAATGAACATGCATTGTACTTCAGAAAGTATGAGGGCAAAATTATTCATTGCAGGATGAACGAGAACCTCAATGAAGTTAATTTATACACAATAGCCGCCCATATCAAAACTTCAAAGTGAAATCAGCCCAAATTGTTTTTTCTTGAGCAGTCCTTTTGTGGATTTTTACATCATAAAGGTTGGACCAGGAGAAATAAATTCATAGCTTCATTCTGGGGCCGGTCTTAAAAACATTTTTCATGCGCCTCCATCTCCACAGGTGAGTGTCACACCCTCTGAGGTCTCTTGAGCAGTTGGTTTGCTAAAGTTGAGCTCACACAGATGCATTTGCAAGAAGGAGCAGTTTCTCAAGAGCAAATCACCTGCTCTGCATCAGTAGGAAAGCGACTGATAGCCCTCCAGTGTGCTTTGGATTTCCTACTCTGATTGTAAGGAGAGCTCCATAACACTCCCCACGACAACACAACAACAACACAAGCATTTAGTTCAGCAATCTGAGAGGGACAACGGCTACTTCAGCATTCCCAAGGGGGCTTCAAATGACTTATTGATCAATTGATTAATTAATGTCAGTGGTCAGAGGAGAGAGCAGCTCTACTGAAAAAAATAGCTGCCAGAAGAGCCCATAAGTGCATGAGCTATTAGGTATGAAAAAAGGAATCTGACAGAAAAATAGGGCAGTGATTGTTTTACATTAAATGTGAGAGAATGCACGAGATGTGTTTCCAAAATGTGTCAGATGCAATAATGAGACATAGAAACTTCATTTTGGAAAAAAGATGGCCATGCTCATATTTTCATAGACCACATATGAAAGTTTGGAATTGATTAACTTTTCATAAAATAGCTGCTTTGAGTTATTTCTACTAAAAGTTAGCAACTGATCTTCTAATCATGTTTAAGAATTGTGTTATTTCTAATGAATAAGGCTCAATGCTTTTCCTAATTAACTTTTAAATTGTTATTTTTGGCACAGGTAAGGGTAAATCTAGTCTGTGTGCTTTTCCATGTTTTACTGTTGGTAAAACTTTCTCCTAAAATTTCATTGAAACAAAGTAGTAATGTGGAATGTGCATTCTTGAAATACTCGCTGCTATTTATTATTAGTTTTCATTTCCAGATAAGAGGCATCATTATGGTGTTTAAGATTCATTTGACAGGAGGCATTCACACATCCTGGAAGGGTTGTCTTTATATCATTATTGTGCTGAGGGTATAACTGAGGGACTGGGAGGCAGATGGTTATCTATATGAAAAATCCTTACCTGAGCAGCTTAACTATAGACAACTGAGCTATAAAATTAAATGAATCTATACATGCCCATTATTTTCAGCAGATTGTTTGTCTGTGTAATAATTGCTCACCTGAATTTAGGAGATTGTTCTTATTCATACCTTAATGATTCCTTTAATCGCATGCTTTGGGATTTCATTTGGAGGCCCCAGAAATGAGGATGCCTTTTATTCCTTTCCTAAATAGGAATACGTGTTCTCAGTAGGTCTGATGGACATACAGAGTGTGATGAGAGCTATTACTGATTTACAGCACAAGTGGGGGGACCGTATTAAATGATTTATTCAGTCACACAGGAAAGCTGTCAATCAGGACTTGAACCAATCCTCCCCAGCTCAGTCACCTCATCCCACAAAATCATCCCACCGCTGTCACATCAGCTCTGTTGGTAAAGCATCTATTCCACCTGTAGAAAAGGTGCAACCATTAAGACATTTGAACGAGAATCACAGCAAAAGCAAGACCTCTGATAATTTCCTAGACAACTTACAAGTGACAATTAAATAAAATCCTAATTACAGTCAAGACAAGAAAAGTATTTTTTATGCCAATTGAATTAAGTATAATGAGTTGGTTTTGAATATATTTATCTAATTAAATATGTTCATTCTTCATCCTGCTTCACTAGCTAAGAGCACATATATACAGAAAATGATAAAGGAATCTGGGGACATATTTGGTATCTCTGAAGTCTAGGCAGAATGTCCCACATGCCAACTAAGCAACCTGATGCTTTGTTGGACTTACATAATATGAAAAGTTTTCCTCTATGTTGTACAGTAGTTCATGTATTTCAATATAATTCTAATAATAATTTAATAAAAATACATGACACAAAAGGGCTAAATACATTACAGAGACCTTTTAAAGTTACTATTGTTTAAAGATGTACAAGAATAAAATGAATTTACCAATTTCTTTTTCTATATTGAGCAAGAGTAAGATAAACATTTTGCTTACTGCTTAGCATAAAAATCGGCTTCACATACCACTTCAGAATTTGATTTTTGTATTCCTGTTATTTGTATTGAGGTCACTTAAGAATTTTGGTACATGTGTCTGCGAGATGCTGTGCTCAAACATCTATTCCTTATTGCTCATCTATTCCTTATCTACAAGGCAAAAAACAAACATTGAAAGTAAAACTTGCCTAATGCCATTCTCTTTAAAATACATTTAAAATAATGCCATATAATCAGTGGTAACAACTTTATGAGATGAAAAACAATATTCTAGGTCCTCCAATGAGGTGGCACAGCACCAGGGAAAAAACCACTTCACACAAATGAGCATCCACATCTAAGCAGAAATTAAAACAATATTTCTGGGGTTTCAAAAGTCAAACTGCTCATTTAACAACAGAGCTGATCAGACAGTTCAGCTCTTTGCAAGTGTTAAAGCATTGTCTAAAGTAGGACATTCTATCTAGATTTTTACTAAAGTGTTTCCATGCAAAATCTGAACTTTAAAGATTATACATTTACAAGTAAAGGTCTGCTCCATTTGCCCTATTTTTCATCCTTTGGACAGCTAACCTGCCTCAAATGTTCCAGCATCCATAGCTAGGAATATCCAGGAGACACATGCTATAGTTGCTGCTTCATAAATAAATTCTAGGATAGGAAGATAATGAAAAATAGAGCACAAAGAACTTCACGCTTTCAGATTAATGTTGCGTTATTTGTACACTTCAGAGAAAGAATGGTCTCTATATTTAATTTTGCCCAGTTCACTTTGAGTTTAGTCACTGGGAAATCGATAGCAGTTTTCTCACACACTCTGCTTGCTTGTGAAGTCTCACATGAACTTTGAAGTTTGTACAACACCATGTTTTGCCAACATTTTTGCAAATTCCTGGCCACAGTACAAACATAACCAATGAATATATTGATCTGGAAAACAAAAAAATCTGAGCAAGACAAAAAGACTCTTTTTTTGTTGTTGTTGGTTTGGGGTTTTTTTGTTTTGTTTTGTTTTGTTTTGTTTTGTTTTGTTTTTTTTGTTCTTTTAAAAGTAGATCCTGGATATGTTCTATTATTTAAATATAGCTATTTCTAAAGAAAATCTGTCTATCATCCAGTGAACTCTCACTCCTTTATAAAATCTTCTTAGTAGGTTTAGGGTATAAAGTGGTTTTAAAACTTTCCAATTCTGAAGCAACATTCCTGTAGTTCATGTGTTTCTCTTTATGTGAACACTGGTCAAGGATTCTTGGTATTTTTATATAAAGAATATCTCTAAAAATATCATCAGTTATATCCATAACCATAGATAAGTGCATTAAAGGAAAGATTTGGAAATACCATATATGATTAATATCACCTATTCCAAGACTGGTTTTATTTCTTTATGTCTTGAACAGGTTTCAATGCCTAAAGCAAATATTTTCCATGTCAGATGTCATAAGAAACCTGAAAATTCTGAGGAAAAAAAAAGTAACAAAAGCAGTTCAGATATCTGTAAGGATGTCTGTAAGGAGACTAAGGAAAAAGAGGCATCAGCAAAATGAGTACTTGTCCTACTTCAAAATATTTGAATGACCTCTTTGAAGAGATCTAACACTTCTTTTGAAGCATGATAATTAGAATTGGGAGCTAAGTGTATGTGTGCTAAAATTATCTTTTTCCAAATATCAGAATTTGACCCTTTTGTCAAATGGTAGTTTTTAAAATAATTAGAATTTAAGTAAATTTTAGATTAAAATATTACTCTAATAGAGGCATCTCATATACTCTTAGTGTGAAAAGAACACTAAAAAAAGCACCCTGCACCATGAATTTCATCCCTGCTGCTAAAGGAAATTACATAGCACAGATAATAGATGCAAGAAGTTCTGCACTGAAATGAATCAGTCTTGGCTGCAGCTCTTCTCCTGGAGAGCAACCCTGCAGCACACCCCTCCAGGCCTTAGAAACCCTCTCCTATTTCCAGCTAGAAGTCACTCACAGTCATTTTATACCCATTTCTTCTGGTGCCAAGGCTGTTGTGCAGTTGTTCCTGCGCCCCTCCTTGTCTGTCTCTGCTCAGAACGAGCACATCCTCTGCCAGCCTTTCCTCCACGAGAGGAAAAGCCTGGGGTCCCTCCCACGAGCACCTTGGGGTGCTCTGTGAATGTGATGAGAATGAAAAGAAGGAACAGATAACTGCACAGCAGGACAGATGGAGTATTCAAACAACACTTTGCAATAATATTGTAAAATGTCCTTGTTTCTGCTAGAAACATCTTCTTGAGATGACATTTGTCTTTTCCCTACCCCACCCTGTTGATTGTTGGTAAATCACTCTCTAATCAGCTAATGGAGAAAAATCTTCCTACATGTCTTCTATTTTCAGCTGGTACGTGCCTGTCTGATAGAGAAATCAATTTCATAAACGCTTAAGACTACATAATTTGTGCTATTATATTGAATCTCATTTTTCTTTCTATAATTCTTGTTCCATTGGTTTTGGTAAGCACTCCAAAATTATTATTGCAAACAATTTTCATGTAGTTAATAGAATTAGTTTAACTAAATAAACTAAATTAAATGACTGCTTGAAGACCACTATTTAAGGAAAACAATGACCTAAATAGGACTATCTCTAAACAGCTGTTTCAAAAAGTTTGGGAGTTTTTCTCTTTTCATTTTTAGGGTCAGTTTGTCTCCAATTTGCATCATTTTGTGCATAATCATTGTATTGTTTTAAGTAGATAGATCTAATCTTGTATAAAAATTAAGTTACCTGTCAATTTACCCAACTAATTTGAAAACTCATGTTACATCTCAATGACCTTCCATTTGGCTTCCCTCTTCTTCTGCAGGTCTTCACAATGCCTCCCAAAATCATACAAAAATTGCCTTTCTTTAAACTTTTTTTGTGCATTCCAGTTATCCCATTGATAGATAGATTTAGTATCCCTATAATTGGATCTGTTATTTAATATTCCAGTCCTCTCTATATTCTGAAATGGAAATTGTTTTTATTGATGTGAATTTACTGAGATTGTTTTCATAGCTGAAATAAAATAATCTCCGCATCTATTCCTCCATTCCTTGTTATCCATTAACTCGTCACTCCTGCCTAGCATTATCTTTGTTAAATTCTGAGAAATAATATTTGTCTAATTTTCAGAACAACTTTGCCAGAAATTTTACTGATATCCATATGACAATTTGGACAATGATCAGTTCAACTCTGAATGAAGTTGATCTGACTAATTATTGTACATTAAAGCCATGTTAAAATGTTTCGTTCCCAGAGGTTTCCTACAGAAACTGGAGAATTTTAACTAAGAAACATATTTGGGAGTTTTATTTGAGTCCAAAAGTCTGAAAAAGAACTTAAGAAACAACAGAGGAAATTGAAAAGAAAGGGGAACTAACATCAGATTTGTCTGGATTTCATCAGTTTTGATTTTGGCATTAAGTTTATTAACCACATCCAAAACCATCACGATTTGAAAGATTGTTCAGTACAGATTGGTGGAGGATGTGTTCTCTAGGAGATGTAATTTCCATCACTTTCAGCCAAGATCCTCTTGTTTTCTGCTTGCCCGCTTCTGGCCTTGAACCAAAATGTTCAGCCACAGTCCCGTTGGTTCTCCAGGTAATTGTGAACTGACTGTTCCCTTTACTTTGTGAATCATACAGGTGCATGCTCTTGTGCCCTACAAGCTCACTGCTGGCCTCACCAGGGACAATTAAACTGCTCTGAGTTCTGAGGTATCATGTCGTTCTATGACAAGATACCAATTGAAGCAGAGCTGGGAAGAACAGGTGCCTACAGGAAGGAAAAAATCCCTATCCACTACTCAGAGTCACAGCTAAAGGACTTGGAGCTGGATGTGCAGGGTAACCCAGCAGTCCCAAATGGATACAGGAAATGTTGATGAGAAATGTGTGGCTCTCTCCTACACCTCAGAGTCCTGTACCCAGGGCTGAAAGCCACAGGAATCATGCTAATTAAAAATATACACTTATGTACCAATACACTGGCACTGAGAGCATGCCCCCAAGGAGTGGAATGGAGCATTTTAACAACTCACTAACCAAAATGTGCATTTTGGAGCCCAGATTCTCATCCCAAGGCACACCTAAATTTACTAGCTTTGGCTAAATACAGTTAAGGCACAGGACCACTACCTTATAATCAATAGGCTTACTAATGTTATAACTCCATAATGCTTCACAAGCATGAACCTCTTTTACAGGGTATCTGAGGAAGATTTTCCCCTTGTTTGGCTTTATTAACAGACTTTATCTCCACAGGTTCTTATTCCCCAAGGGAAAAACTTCTTGACTCTATCACAAAACTACTCATATTTTCATAAAACACACACCCTGCAGGTCAGAGATCCAGGACAGACCGATTGTCACCACAGGGTGCAGCTGAGCTGAGGCACTGCTGTGTTCCATGGCAGCCTTATCAGGGATATGAGTTATCCAGCAATGCTGTGTTAGCAGTACCCTCTGGTCATGCTGGGTGTGCACCAGGGGGAAGAAATTTCTACCTCCCAGTCCTTATTTCCACAAAGGTGTGAAGACTTAGAGGGCAGGAGAAAACACTCAGCCTCCCAGGCTGATTTAGTTTGGGTCACTTTATATATTCTGGAAAATAAGTTGTTACAAACTGTTAGCAGGCCATGTGCAGTCCAGCCACAACCTCTTTTCCCTGATGTCATTAATCAGAAAAATTCTCAGTTATTACTTGTGTCAGCAATAGCAACATAAGACAGAGAAGTCTTCAATAATACATAACAATCATTCATAATTTAAATTAGGCTATCTACAAAATTGTACTGGTAAGTCCTGTATACATCTGAACTGTCAAAGAAAGAGACTATAGTAATTCATTACAAATCTGCCAGGAATCTCTGGATAAGTGACCAGCATGAACATTCACTAAATTATCCAAAAAGCATGGTTGGCTGTAACCCATCCTTTTGTTTGAGGGGAGAGTTGCTAGTACTCTAGAACAGCCTTCACACCTTGGGAAAGCTGTAAAGTTTCTCACATTTCAGCCATACACACACACACACACACATATATATATATATTTATATGTATAAAGGCAGAATTTGGTTTTCTAAGATTTCTCTAAAGTCTCAGCTTGTGAGAATAACACATTTAAATCATCAGAGAGGTAAGATGAGTGCTAAAAGCACATTGGTTTTATATTTATGCTTGAAGAACAGAGTATCTTCAATGTGCAAAGCAAGGCACAAGTGACAAAAGAGACCACTGAGACCATCATGAAAAATCATGGGAAGAAACGGCCCACAGCATATCAGTCACCTAATCAGTGCCAGTTTTTCTCTCCTATGCACCACTGGAAAAGTCTTCAAAAGGAAGTTTGATATGGAGGAGAGTAACTGGGCAAATTTCCTGAAGGACCCTTGAATCCCAAAGAAGTTCAATTCCAAGTTTGACTGCCCTCAGAGTTGCAAGACACTTTCAGGAAATTAGAAACATATACCACAGGAGAAAGGAAACTGGGAATGGGGAAAGACTATGAGCATGAGGACATGTCTTAAAAATTGTCAGCTCAGATTAAAGGGCTTGGAGACTATAACATGGGAATTCTGAAGAACTAAGTGTCCATTAAGGAAGTATGCAACAGATGTAAGCTGTAGCAAGACATTTAGAAATGTAGAGAACCTCTGCTGAGGAAAGGTATAAACAGGTTCTTCTAGAACTTACTTGCCACTTGCTTCTGGCTTACTCAGACCCTGCAGAGAATTCTTTTGGTAAACACATTCTTTAGTTTCTGATTAAAATCTCACACAGATTTTGCAGAAGAAAATGAGTTATTTCTAATTCTGAAAGTATTTGAAGCATCTGAAGTTTTTTGTAAAGGTGCAATAACAACAGTCTGCAAGCAGCGCATCATCATTTGTGACTAATCAGCAAACTCAGATGGCACATAAATTGACAAGAAATGTCATCAATGTAAATTAACATTTTCAAGCCATAAGAAAAGAGCACCAGCTTCATGTTACAACTGAAAGAATGGCTCCATTTTGGAAAGTCATTCACTATCATGGTATAGACAATGACCCCTGTCAAAAGATTTAACAAAGTTCACAGGTCAATGCAGTGGGAGGATCTCTGCTGTCCTGACTCTTAGTAATAGTCTAATCATGCAGAAAAAGTTTTAAGTGTTGATAATTTAGTGAATGAAATTCATGCCTTTTGACCCTGAATGAAGAGACAAGCGAGATTCATCTTGTCTTCAATTAAGTTTATTTTTAAGCACCTTGTCTGAGCCAAGACTCGCAGGATCCCAGTATTTTTATGCCTTTTTTCAAGATGTACCATAAATTAAATCTGTAGATACTGGGTGTTGGGAAAACTTTTTCACACAACAGCCGTGAAATCCTGATTCTGCTGAAGTCAGTGGGAGTGCTGCCATTTCTTCAGCAGGGCCTGGACCTCAGCCATGCTGTTTAAAGTCTCCGAGCGCTGTCTTGGCTACGCTACCCACATGCTGTTCCCAATGGATTCACTGGCAGGAAAAAAAACAGCACTATGTAAATGCTGAATATTGCAGCTGAAGAAGAGGCAGTATTACAATCTGAAGAATATGTCTGAGTTCGGTTTTGAAATTTCTAAGATGCAGAAACCATTTCATTGTTGAAGCGATAAGTGGCACGCAATCCATCGGCACTGGAACCAAGCTCATGTTAAGATGCTGCATGAAGGTTTCATAGCACTCTAAATGTAAAGAGTCTTGGTGTTACTGCATAGCAGAAAACTACAATGCTCATCACACTGTGAATTACACAGATCAGAATCAGATGCAAAAGTTTCCATCCTAAAAATCTGTGATAAACTGAACTCAGAGAGTGACTATCTCAGATTTCAGTAAAGGCTATACAGATAAAATTGTCTACACATTCTTTTGTTTTCTTTGTGTAGTGAGATGAAGGGATCTTCTGTCTACAAAGCCAAGATTTCAGACTCCAGACTGCTTTGCTGTATGGTCAGAGCTGTGAGGAGCAGCAATGAAATATCTTAGTCAGGGCCATAGCAAGGGGGCAAGAGAAGAAGTGGATAACATCCCCATCTTTCTGCCTTTAAACTTTCATGCAAAAGGACAAAACAATGGGCACCAGAATATCTAGGACTTTCTCTGTAGCTTGGATAAACTTCTGCCAGCAATAGTTTCCTTTGTGACTGAGCTTGTCTGGCTTTTGGGGGTATATTTACTCTATTGGTATTTTGGTGCTAAATGCTTTATTCCACCACAGCTGTATCAGCAGAAAAAGAGCACTGCCTGCCCAAGATTTTATTTTCCTGTACAGCAAGGCATTCTTAGTGTAGTCAGTGTCTTACTTGCTCACTTTAAACACCTCCCCAAATTCAGTGGAACTATACATCTATGCAAAATTAAATACTTATGTCAAGTGTTTGCAGAACAGAGCCTAAAGGTAGAAGAAAATCTTGTACTGGAAATAGCTGTAGCATAAATTGTTTATATTTTGCCTTTGGCCAGATTAGTGCATCTCTATTATCATTACTTTTTCATTTTAACATTATACCACTGAAGACCTAGACTAGCACCCATAATAATTATGCTTGAAGATTTAGGGTAGCATACCTATCAATGATATCACTCACTGCTCTGTGCTCCTGAGTATGGCTGGTGCTGGCAGTCACAGCCCTGCAGCTTCCATCGACCTTGCAGCCATCCCACCCAGAGCACCAGCAACCAGCCTGTCCTGCCCACATCACCCAGGCACGCTGAGCCTCCAGACACAGAGGATGATGAGGTCTAGCTCAAGCTATTCCTTGCCCAAGACCAGCAAGCATCCCTGGGCCAAAGCCAGCCACATGTTAGCTGTTAGCTCAGGCTGCTTATAAATAACTTGTTAATAGCTGTACAGTTTTTCCTGGGCTAGGCATTCTGCTTTCTGCTTTGATAAGAGCATGTTTTTGTTTGGGGAGGGTTCCTCAAGTACATGATGGGACCTACTGGCTGAGCCAAACTAAATCAATCCCGAGCCATATGCATGTGTATGTGTGTGTGTGTCTGTGAGCAACAGGCAGCTGCAGCTGAAAGCTCCAGTCTGGCACACCAAGCTCAGATCATTTTCCCCTTGAAATGTCCCTCCTCTTTCTGTCCTGTCCTCTTTACTTCTTGCACAGAAAAAAAATAAAAAGAGAAAAAAAAAAAAAAGTATTGCTGACTTGATTTCCTACAGGGAAAATTAGTTAAAATGTGGGGGAAACTCTAAATGTGACATTAAAGACCAAAAAGGCCAGAATTTCAAAAGTTTTTTATGCCTCTGTTTTTAAGAGTACTAACACAAACACACCCAGAATTGCTCCATAAAAAACAAAGGGTTTTACTTTAGAAGAGTCCAAACTCTCAGACAGCCATGGCACATCTGGGGCAGGTGGTGCAGCCTGCAGCAGTGTCCTGAGTGCCCCTGGGGGAGCACAGGTGGGGTCCACATCTTCCACCCCTTCCCCAGGTGATGCCTTCTGCACAGTGGGGTTTTAAACATGAACCCCTGTAGGGCAGTCACTGCCTTCAGGCAGTGTGGGGCTGACCTGGGTGACAGCACACATCAAATCAAAGGTGTCCACAGGATCATTTCCAAAACCTTTTCCAGCACCTTTTCTGAGGACAGAGATGCATTGGACCATATTAGAACTGCATCAAACCCTTCATGCAATACACCCTGTAAACTTACAGAGGTGTTACTCCTCCTTCACTGAAATTTCCCAGGGAGCTGCACTGGGAGGACAGAATTTGGATACGGGACCATCTGTCCTGCACTGGGAGGACAGAATTTGGATGCAGCCATTCCTCAAACACCCAAATAACCTGAGTACTATGAGCTGCCAGTAGGAAGCCATGGCCAGATCTCTTCTTGATGTTCCCTGCCACACAACCAGGAGCAGGCATTGCTGTGGGAATATTGCTCTGGGAGGACTTTTAGGGGGCT
>PYHW01010756.1:1601292-1630926 GCA_013186435.1 Turdus rufiventris
TGCTGTTGGCACTCAGAAATGAGTCACCAGCCACCAGCTGCAGCACTGGGGAGAACAGGACTGACACCCCCTACACTCTCTTTGCTGAGAATAACCTTTCTCTCACTGGCCCAGCGCTCTTCTTTCTTGATGTCCTTCCTTAGGCTCCTAGAAAATAGCTCCTCAGCAAAATTTAAGAACCGATCTCTGGCCTTGAGGCTCCTCCTTCAGCTTTGTCATTAGGCCATGACAAACAACTCATTAAGAAGTATCCTTCATTTTCTCTGTATGTTTCTGTCTTGGCACTTGCAAGATGACAGCCTGTGACAGAGAGGATGGGCGTTAGCCTTTTCAGCCTGACAGCTACGTGTGCAGATTGTTGCTTGAGCCACAGGGCATCTTCCGAGAGAAATCATCCTCCCCGAGTGTGATGGACAGACAGGAGCTGGAACCATCTGCAAAGGCTATAAAAATCCTGTGATAGGAGAGTGATGAAACACAGTGCCTGTGAGACAGTGATCTATAGGGGCTGCCCTCTGCATGCTGCTCTGCCACCGTGGCTGGGGGTTCAGCTGTCCCTCTCCACTCTCACTTGTTCCTTTTCATTAGCATGACTGAGACAAACTGGAAACTACAAGTGGAAGTTTATCCTGTCCTTTGCTGTAACCCAGGCAAATCCAAAATGCCAACTGATTTAAAGGGAGATTTTCCTTTTAGGGTCTGGGCTTGCATATATTTTATCTATTATTATTATTTTTTTTAAATTGGTCACAGCTGTGGGTGCTTAATAGATGTCTGCCATGTAGATTTCTACTGCCCTTCCATATTTTTAGCACTTTAAAATATGTTTGCCATCTGTTCCTGCCACAGCATTAAAAACAATCACAGTGACTCTTTATGCAGAGGCCTTAGGATGGAAGTTGAATGGAGCCCACTAGATCACAAGTGACATGATGCCAAGTGCAGTGAATATAATGAGTGTCTGGCCAGATTTTTAAAGAGCGCTGTTTGTAACCCCCTTCCCTCCAGTGCTAAGGGTCATTTATATACATGTGTCAGCACAAAAATGTGCCTCTAAGAACCAGTCTTAGAATCCAAATAGTTGAAGCAACTGGTGAAAAGGCCTGAAGTTCAATGCCATGTTTTATCCCATTACACACATCTCAATTTCTAACCAGTCAATAGGAGAAACGATGGAAAACAGATCAGAAACAGAGGACTTGTATTATGGCAATGTAGGAATGAATTTGTATCCTGAGAGAAATGTCTCCTTCCCCCCAGCTCCACAGAGGATAACAGCTGATAACTCATTAGGTCTCTGCCAAAAGCACTGCACTGAGCTAATATTGATGAAGTGGCTTTTTGTCTCCACCAAGCTAAATACCACACTCTGGGCCAAAATATTTCTTATTGTTCAAAGACAAGGTTCTCAATTTCCTTTGATTTTTAATACACAGGCAATCATCTGCTTCCATTTTTTAATTGCCCTCATTTCTCATTTTGTTGGAAAACTGGCTCCCAGCCAGATCCTTAAAAATCCCTCAATGATTACAAACAAATAATAGTGAAGTGAAAGCAGATGACCTCTTTCCATGTCCTAAAAAGTATTAGATGGCAGATGAATACTCTTTTCTTTGGTGGTTTCTTTTGTTTTTCTAATGCTTGGCACAATTACATTTGCACGTAGGTCAACAGCACGGAACCGACTTGTTTAATTCAGAGGGTACGTTTAACCTGCACCCCCATTTCCTTGCCAGAGTTACTGCCATTTCCATCCGTTTCTTCTGTCTGTATTTTTAAATGTGCCACTCCCTCCCATAGTCTGGATGATCCAGCATGCAATCATGATGTTCAGTTGTGGGCACACCACAAAGAATTCCTCCCTAATCTGACATTAATGTCAATGTGGAGTGATTATAATCAAAGCACTGAAGTTGTGCTGTGGGAACTAGACAAAGATGAATGTAAGACTCAGAATCAAGGAATGTAAGACAAAAACTGCCCTTCCCCATTGTTTGTTCTGAGAGGTGATAAACTTCTAAAAGTTCAGGGTCTGTGCTGCATTGTTCCTCACACTGTCCACAAACATTTTACACAGGCATAAAGGAAACAGAGACTTGCTATTTTTCTGGCACTTTTGATATCTGCTCACACTGCAGAAAAACAAAAAACCTCATCTCGCCATAACAATATAACTACCATGATAAATGAGGGACTGGTGGTACAATTCTGTCCCTGTTAAGACCAATGAAAAATTCAGTGTGAACTGGGCTATTAGGTTTTGCTATCAAGGACCAGGAGACTTGGCCCTGACTCCAAGGCCAAGACTCTCAGCTGATAGTGGCAGAATTATGGAATTGTATAGAATAGCTCTAGATTTTAATATAGCTACACAATTCATGGCACTTTTCCTCTAATCCTAATTCTTTCAGGTGCTTTTTTTTAGACCACGTATATTATAGTCACGAAATAGACAATATATCTACTTCAGCCATTGTTTTTTTGACATTTTATTACACTGTGGAAAGTCTTCCCATGGCCAGTTCCCTGTGCTTGAAGCCTTGTAAATGCTTATCCCATTGAAGATGTCTTGAACTTGGCTCCACATTTCAAACATCTCTTCTGGACATTTAAATTACTGTGACACTACACTAGAAGGCCTCTGGAAAGTTCCTTGATGAGAAATTCCTGATCTCAGTTATCCCTTTCAATATGAGGTTTGAGGAATGCAAAAGTACTGAGCAAATCTGCTGCCTAAAGTTGCAGACCAAGGCATGCATTCATCCTCCAAAATTCCCTGGCACGGAGACACATTTCTTCACTCCTGACCACAAACTGCACTTTGTTCTATCACAGCGTCCTAACTACCTAGAATTGCATACAAATTGTTCCACAGGAAGCTTTCCAATGTAATGTCTGTATTTTGAACATTTTGCAAGTTGTTCACAAGCTACTTCCTAATTTGCACCTTAATACTTTCATGTTTAAAAAAAAAAAAAAAAAAGTGTTTGGTAATGTTATCTTTCATGTTTTCCAGCAGTCACAAAGTCCTTTAACAGACAGCCTGGTATTGTGGAAATTGGCAGGTGAGCCAAGACACTTTGTTTTGCTGTCTCACTTGCAGCACTGAGGTTTCCTTTCATTCTCTTGCCCCATGACCCTGCCCAGATTTTGCTTCTCATGGATGAGCCAACCAGTGCACCCTTCTTAGGATAAAACTGAGCAATTCTGCTGCAATGTCACAGAATCACTAGGGGTTGGAAAAGGTCATCAGTCCATCTTTTGACTGATCACCCCACTTGTCAACTAGACCATGCCACATCCGGTCATTTCTTGAACACTTCCAGGGATGCTGATTCTAAGCCAAAGACTTATGTTCAGCAAAGCAGCAACACCTGTGAGATGGTTTAGAGAATTTTTTCTTTAAAGATAACTTTCTAAACATGCTCAATGCCTCTCTTTCACTGAATGAATCTGCCCTAGAATTGGGGCAGCCATTTGTTTTTAATGCTTTTTAGAGTAGTCTGTTCCTGGTGTTCAACAGAGGGGAAGTGTGAGCAATCCAAGTGATGAGCAATCATATCACTATTTCAGTACTGCCCTACATATGGGAACTGTGGTTGTGAAGGATTTTATTAGGGAAATGTGCACTCATTTATTCAGGAAGAAACAGGGAATAAAAGGGAAGACATTTACATTTCTGCAATGACTTACATTTTATTGGAATCAATTATATCAGAATAGTTGCTTGATTATCATTAGACATTCCTTGATAAATTTTGTCTGTTTACAGGGAATAGTCTCTTCCAAATCTTTCCTATACACTTTTATCCTTTACAGAATGATCCAACACCCCTATGGAAATAATCAATCTTTCACTGGCATTCAAAGATCTATTTCCTGCATTTGTCATTATTATATTAAAGGCTATTAAAACACATACTGGTAGCAATGACTTATTGATGCAAAGTTGCTATTCTACCATCCAAAACATTATAAAGAAAACAAATCTGCTATTATCCAGATATAACTTTTACCCAAGCAGCTCATCCAGCTGAGTGCTGTCTGCATTACATTTCATTTTACAGGCCAGGTGTCTGATAAATAATAAATCAAATCTTTCCTAAATCTTTCAGTTGATTTTTCATCTTTTTCTGAAAATTATGCTGTTTAAGTCTGAAGTTCATTCAAGCCATTAAAAATAGAGATCTAGCCATTTCTTCTTATTATTCCAGCAGGTTTTTAATCAGCCATGAATGGCAGTGAGGAGCCAGGGATAGGAGCAGACTCTGCACAACATCCACAGTTCATTTTTGGGTGGGGTCTTCTGCAGATGCTCCAGAAGATACTCCCCAGAGTCACATTAGAGGCAGCAGATTTACAGACATGGTTACCCTCTCACATCTGCCAAACACATGGAGACAAAAGGCACCTTCCATTTCTGCTCTCACCCCAGAGACAGAGCAGCTTGCAAGGTGCGTGCAGGTACACCAGCACTACAGGAGGACAAGGTTTAAAATTAAAAGAGGAGAGGTTTATATTACATGTCAGAAATAAATTCTTTATTCAGAGCATAGTGAGGCACTCAAAGACGTTTCCCAGAAAAGTCGTGGGTTCTCTATCTCTGAAAGTGTTCAAGGCCAGGTAGGATGGAGCCTTGAGCAAACTGTTCTAGAGGATGGCATCCTGTCCATGGCAGGGCACTGGGACTTGACAATCCTTAATGTCCCTTCTAACCCAGGCCTTTCTATGGTTCTGTGATACAGTTCTATGAATAAAAAGCTGCTACCCAAAGTGTTTTCCTTTCATAGGTTTGGAAGAACAGAGCTGTTAAGCACTTTGAGGACATCCACTTGCTCCTATTCCTATTGGGAATTGTTTCTGTTTTCCCCTGGTTTTGTAGAGTAGCTCTCACAGTAGCACTTTCCAAGTCTTTGCTGGCTCAGAAAATCACCCCCAGTGTCAGTGATAGAACTCCTGTCTACGATTTCAGGGATGCTGTCTTTCCAAGCTTTCATGACAGATTTATCAGGATATTTTGTAACTTTAGACTGATGTTAATGGATCAAACATGTTTTCTCTTGGTGTGAGTGATGGTCTGCTTTTTTGAAGATAAATGTATCTATCTGCAGGTCTAAACTTGATTTTGTGCTTAAATGCTTTGCTGAGCCACAATCTGATTAACCCTTGCAGAAGTTTCTGTTAAATGGTAGCAGGCAGAAGCAATAATGTTAATTGATATATTTTCAATGATATTACATTTTTTCCTTTTGAACTATTGATGACAAAACTAGTTGGTTTCATCTTCTTAGGCTTAACCAGGAAAACTTTACATTTTCACCTGATACCCTGAAGTGCAAAATCCATGTTTGCTGAAAACACCCCATGCTTCAGTAATCTTTTCCTTTACCACTGACATGTATTTCCATGGCCAGAACTCATCTAATTACTTGTCAGTTAGGCTGGCTTTGAGCACCTACTCATACCAAGATACAACCAGACAGGTCTGTGACCATGCTGCCAGCTCTGAAGCAGGAGCTGAGCGAGAGCAGAACAAAAACACAGAGCTAAACTGATAGGGATCTCCTTCATAACAACACTCTCCAGTGGTGCAAAATATACAGCTACTGCTAAAAATAGCAACCAAGCACAAAGAGGTACATCTGGAGACATGAACAAAATTTAAACACATTTCTTCACTGTGGATATTGGGAAACTAACCAATGTAACAACAGATGAAATTATGAAAAGGTAACTGCAATGTAAAACATGCAATCATTTTAAAGGGAGATAGTTCAGAGTTTGAAAGCTTCTGTGTAAGGAGGAGGGTGGGAAAGAAAGCACCTGGAGATTGCAGATGGGAAATCTGAAGCTTAACTTTAAAACTGAATAGTGTCTGGTGTCTGTAAGAGCTAGAAATGAAGGCAATCAATACTATGTACAAAATACCACTGTAATGCTTTCTGGTCTTAGATATTGCTAAATGAACACAGATGGCATGAAGCACTTTGATCAGATGGAATATAACATAGATTTTTTGTCCCTAACAAAGCTCGACTCGAAACAAGACACAAAGTGGAATGGGCCAGAAGGTCGTGTTAACCTTGTGGTTTTATAGCAAAGTGCAGTGGGAGACAAAAATGGCCCAATGTTTAGAAGTTTTGCACATGGGTAGAGCCAGAAAGTCTGGCTGCTATCTGTTATCCTCGCATTAGCAGGCAAGGGAAGAAGCATTAATGGGGGTTTAAGGCAAAGATTGGTAACCTAATATTAGTGAACCAATAAGTCTGTCACTTCTGTGTTCATTAGTTTGATCAAGCTGTCAAAACTTTAGGAGACTGAATGATGGAAATAGACCTAGCCATTCCCATTTAACAGCCAGCACTATTTCCATCAGTGCACAGTCTGCTTCAGCACTCTGCACCAGTGTGGGACCATAGCAGTGTCAAATGCTGCAGCACTTCACAGGCCATGACAAGCTGTTGAATGCTTTGGAAACAGCAGAAAAAGACTGATCAGTAAGTTATATGTCATGAAGAGAAAATAGTGAGAACTCAGATTCCTCTTCTGAAAATATCAGTAACATTCATAGAAGCATTTCTCTTCAATGCAAACTGTAGCTGCTTCAGTAATATCATTTTACAAACACCACTGCATGCTCTTTCCCAGCAGCCTTTTGAGATAAATCAGAGACACAATCTCAGCTCTCTGGCAAGCAGAAGCAGAAGGATCCACTTTTCCAAGGACAGCAGCCTGTATTTGAGCTTATGGCACACCCCATTTTTGTACAGTCAGACAGTGAAGTGCCTGGCAAAGCCATCTGTCAGCTTGTAGGCTCTGGAGATTCCTAACGCTCATTTCCAAATCAGGATCTCTACAAATGGAAATGATTCTTCCAAATGAGAAGCCAGCACCACCAAAGGATATCTGTACCACCACCCATGGCCTTGATGCTTGGGGCTGCCATGTGTTTGACACACTATTCCTATTCTGAAATGTCATTAAGTAAGGGATTTCTCTAGAAATACCATCATTTCTCTCCTATAAAAATCAATCCCTTGCCCTTCATAACTTCAGGACTTTTGAAAATACTTTTTATCTATTTTGTGTGGAAACCCATAGATGACAGAAAGCATTGCTGCTTCCACAGTGTCATTATCTTCACTATAGCAAACATTCTTTATTGCCTCAAGCTAAACGTAATATTTCAAAGTTAAAGAGCCCAAATCAATATTTTCATTATCCACACTATAAATTATCCATTAATGGAAGCTCATTAGGAAAGGCACCATTTTTGTCTCCCTTTACCTCTGGGCTCACAGCTGGCATTGCAGCCTGTGCAGCTTTATGGAGAGTGTTTCCCTGGAAAATACAGGGAAGCCTGATGGTTCAGGGCTTCAGAAAGCAAGAAGGTAAGAAAATAAAGCTCAACCAGAGCTCTTTTCCTCTTTCCTTTGGGAACAGCAGGAAGATAAGAAATAGGTCATGAATACTCACCTGCTTTGAGCAGGAATGAAGCTGATGGGAAGGATTCTCTTTGAAAGGTGAGAGTGCACCAGGACCACATTCTCCCCCTGGTTCAGACAAGAGGTACTTAACTCAGTTGCCTCCAAGAAGCAGAATATGGAGTTCGAAATCCACAGAGTGGTCACCAGAGCTAGATTAAAATACCAGAGGATATTTAATTCTGCTGATTTCACTGAATCCTTTCTCAGATCTCTGAGGTGCTCACTAATTCCACCAGAAAAGTAAATAACAGCCAAAGTTGGCAGATTCAAGTATCAGATGACTTTTTGTGCTAATTAAGGTAAAAGGGGAAGTAGTTTGCCTTAATCAGCTATTTTCCTAACATGAAGAACCCAAATATTTCATCCACATGAAAAATGTATCTGAATTTTTAATTTTTTAACATTTACATTAAATTTATTTGATTTTAACTATTTTATTTAGAAAAGAAGGATAATCCAGTGCATAGGGACGTTAGTTCAAAGCACAGCATAGAAGGGAGCCATTGGTTATTGAAGCCCTCTCATCTGGTACCCACTGGCAGGGCAGTTTTAGGGTTCAAACCCTTCATAGCTCTTACACACTCAAGAAATCTAGAAACTGGTAATATCATGCAACCATAAAACTGGGTGTTTTGCATTGTCTTCTCCTGTGTTTGAGCACATCCAGCTTGACCATATACCAGCTAAACAGGAAAAAAAATGTGTAAAAGGAAAAAACAGCAGATAACACAGAGCTGGGGAAGGGATGGGAAACTTCATTTGAGTAAATTATGTTGCCTGGTTCAGACACAGTGAGAAAATATGGGAGCAAGTCTGCATTTTTTGCCATCCATGTGCTGACCAGACCACTCAAAAATGTACAAGTTCATGTTCTGTAAAAATGTTCCTAACAGGCAGTTGTGTTTCTTCAAGGGCTTTTTCCGAGTTGTTCTCCATGAATGCCTTTTAACATATTCCTGCTGAAGGAGAAACCAGAGAAACTAGCTATAATACAGTGAAAATTACTTCTTTAATCCCAGAGCATCCCAAAAGGCAGGTTTCTAGGGCTGTTGAAGGAAGCAGAGCAGCAATGGGCACTCCACAGGAGCAGAGTCCTGGCCCTTTCCGTTCTGGTGCAGCTCCAGGGACAGGCTCGTGTGAGCTTCCAGAATGACACAAGATCCAAAGAAGCACATCAAAGATATTTATAATTGTCCATCATTTGAGTGCAAGGCAGACACACAGCATGTTTGTTTCAACTGCTCCTCTTGAAACACAGAGTGTGAGAGGTGTTCCCACCACCACATCCCACCGGGGAGCTGCCCAAGGGCAGGCTGAGCTGCAGCTACACAAGTATTCTTTACTCCTTTATGCCAAAAATAATTGCTGTAGGATCAACTGCTTTATTTTTTTCCTTACAATATTGACAAAGAGTTTTACTTGCTTAAACTGATGCATCATGCAAGGTGACTGAACCTTTTAAAGAGCCTCCTAATTCTCATCAAACCCTTCAGCCCAGACTTGATGCCAGGTGACCCAAGTGTACCTGTAAGTAGATTTCCTCACTCTGACATGACAAATCCTTAATTCATTTCATTTATATTGTCAAAGTGCTTACAGCTATGCCTTTTGTGCCAAGTAAAGGAAAAAGCCCAGTGCAACAGATTTTAATTTGGATGAGGAAAATACAGCTGAATCATCTTCTGGGTTTCTAAGACAAACATTTCTTGGCTTATGTCAGTGATGCACCAAATTTTTGATCTCAATTATTTTGACTGAAAAATTTTCAGGGGAAAACAAATATTTTATTTAAATTTTCTTTCTGTAGATATCCAGACTGAATGGAAAAATACTTTTCTTGTTCTTATTCAACCCAAACTTCCTCATTTTATTTGGATCAAAATTAAAAAGGAGTAACAGATCTATCTTCTCATATTTATAATGCAGAAAATTCACTTTTTTGTGGGGAAAATACAAGGAAAAACAGTTTCAAACTGTCTGATATTTTCACCTGGAAAGCACTGTGGCATTGAAGGGAATCTATTTCTATCTTCTCCATTCAACACTGTGACCTCTGTTTCTAACCCCCACATGTGCTCCTACCTTTTCTTGTCCCACGCAGCTCCAAAACTGCACCCCACGTGCTGGATGTGTTTGTGTGGGTGGCCATGGAGACACAGCTGAGCTCTGGGGGAATGTTACCTCATCCTGCACTCAGGGACAAACAGTCTGCTGCTGTTTTTGCTCCAAGCAACCAAAATATGTGACATTTTCTCTATCTTAGCTGTTCAAAGCTGCCTTTTGCTTCATCTCTCTAATCTGTTTGCCATCATGGCGCCCAATTTAAATGTGGATTAAAGGCAATTTGAGGCAAACATTTACTTTTTTGACACATCTGTGCAATTGTAGTCCAGCCATAATGCATGTGAGGGATATTTTACAGCAGGCATTCAGTCTGAAGTCAGGAAGGTAGGATGGACAGAGGTCCAAGTTCTTTAAAAAGCTTGTCCTCAGTGTCTGAGGGGTGCTTCAGAGAGCTGCCATGGGGAGCCTGCTCAGCTGGGGACAGCCAGGTGAGGACCTGAGCAGTTCATCCTCTTTCCCCATAGCAGGCAGAGTCAGCAGCAAAAGCAGATCTTGCTCCAGCCTCCCACCTCCAGAGCTCTCTGACATCTACCAAGTCACACCTTTCTTCCCAGTGGCAGAGAAAATCTTCAGAGTATTCTGTGTTTGTATTTAACATGGATAAAAAAATCAGCTGGAAGGAAAGCCCCTTATATCCAAACTTGCTCTTTGTTCTGCTGTCTACACCTCTACTGCAGAACTGACAATGAGCTGAGTATGGGCATTGCGGGAATCTGAGGTAGTGAAGCTGTAAATACCCCTAGGACAGTTTGAGTAAGTCAAGTTAAGAGCTAAGAGTGCTCAGCACCTTGTCGGGGGTCTTACCATGCTGGAAAATTTAAAAATCTCATTTTTAATTTCCACCTTTAGATATTTCTAATTATTCTTATCAGCATTGATGCTTCACACCACAGCTTTACAGTTATTTGCAGCATGTTTTATATTCTGGGTAGAAGTGTGTTGTGTTAACCTCCGTTCTGCTTAATTTTATATTTCCTTTCCTTGGTGGTGACATTTCAGCATTTTTTCTACTGCTGTTTCCTTTGGTTCTGAGCAAGCCTTAAGTCCAGAGTATGACCACAAGATTTTCATCTAGTTATCATCTCTCCAGCAGCAATGTTTCCCCTGCAGCTGACCATCCAAGGTGAATCTCCATTGCTCCAGTCACTGCACTGATTTACTTGTACTGCAGGAAATTCATATGTGTTTATATCCAGGTATTTCAGAATTGAACCATGTACTCAGGTTTCATGAGCAGAGACACTCTGGAAAAAAACAAATGCTGAGACTCACCATGAGTGCTCACAGGAGCCACATTCCCTGTTTGCATTCATAAATCTTCACTGGCATACACAGCCATGAGCTCAATAATACATTATTTACCTGAGCAATTTCCACTGATCAACAACTCCCATGGAGAGTTCTTGTGTGGAGAGTTCTGTGGGAATGTGGGCTGAACACAATGCATGAACTGAAAACTTCCAAATGCTGTTTATTTACATGGGAATAGCTGATTTCTCTCAATGAATATTGGGACAATCTTTCTAGACTTTCCTCTAATAGAAAACTCTTATGAGTTATTTGTGAGTTGCTCTCTGCTACAACTAGAAGTACATAAAGAAGACATTGTGGTAAATGTACATTATAACTCCATCCTGTAATTCAAACCTGCAGAAACAGTCAGACGGGAAAAAATTTATATCATGCAGTGCTAAATAATATAAACTTGGTATTGACCACAATAAAAAGGAAAGAGGAAAGACAGCAATGGCAGCTACAACTTGCATCAACCCTCAAGGCCTGTCTATTTTATCCCTTCCTTAGAATAACAGAATAAGGAATATATGTTTCACTCACTGCTGCTCTTGCCTTTGCAGTCAGAATTACAGACAGGAGGTCATTGAGAGAAGCTGATGAAAGCTGTAAAACATCAGTTTTGGCTAGCAAACATGAGAAAAAACTAGCACTAAGAAAAGCTGCTAGATGGATAAGGAAATCATAGTATAAAATATAGACTGTAACTTTTGAGTACTGAATTAATTATTTCATGGTTTGGGGGGGTGTTTTTGTTTTGGGGTGTTTTATTTGGTGTTTGTTTGTTTGTTTGTTTGTTTGTTTGTTTTTTCCATGTTTCCTCATGCTCTTATCTGAACTCTGACGTGAAGTCACAACAGCAGCAGCTTGTCATGGAGTACATGAGCCCTCACAGCCTCTCAGCTTTCTGATGGATAATAAATCACAGAAAAAGGGACATAAGGCCAGATGGGAATCAAAATTAGGAGTCTATTCCTGCAGTCATGAAAAGCAACAAGTTACCTACAAGTGAGAGTTGAAAGGATGAGAATGGGCTGGGAATTAAGACAAAACTTATTTACTGAGCTTGTTTCAGCTCTTAGTTTTGGTAGAAATTTGTTTTGCTCCCCATCCCTTCACACATGAAAGAAAACACACTATTTGTCTCACTTATTCAGATCAACAGTTTGGTGATGAACAGCAAAATCTGTTTTAGAATGCCACCAAGCTATCACTTCATTGATAGCGTCACAGATGACAAATTAGCCAAACAAAACACACTTTGTTGTGGCAGGTTGAGTTTTGAATCAATTTTCCAGTTGAAACACTTGCATGGAAGCAGCTACTGGCCAATCTCAGAGCTCACAGTCCAGTTCACACAGAGGGAGGGTGAGCTCAAGGCAGGACTAACAAGGCTGCACTGAACAGTCTGAGAGCAAAATCAGGGAATCCTGCAAACTGCACTCTGCTCCCAACACAAGAATAAAATAGAATTTTTTCTAGAAAGCTTGATTGAGAGCATCCAATGGCTTTAAGACTTAAGAAGGATAGCAAGCCCAAAGACTTAGTAGATAGATGTGTTAAGCGGATCAGATAGAAAGAAAAAGAAATAGAAGGGGAAATACACATTTAAGTCATAGAAGATCTATAGGGAGTCTGCACAACCTCTGCAGCATCACAGATTTTCCAGACTGCATGCAAATTCAGATTTTCAGGATTTGTCTAATTAACTACCACCAAGTTATGACCACTAAAATAAGGCCAGAAATGATTGATTATGCTATGTAGAGGAGTATGGCAAAATGGCACAAAAGGGTCTTGATGCCAGGCAAAAATAAAAATTATCTGAATGGAAGCTTTTTAGGACTTGATCCCAAACTTTATGGTTTAATATGGAAAGGAAGAAATGTGCATACGGTGTCTCTGATATCTTTTATGAGGTAACAGGGCTTTAAGTCCTGACTGGACAACACTGATGTGGCATCATGTTTCTCATTCAGCTTTAACATAAGACACATGCAAGTTATTTTTGTTTGTATTGGGCTGGCAGATGCATCCTTCTGAAAAAAACGTGCAATGGGAAGCTTGCTAGACAGTGACGCAACACAATGTGCAGTGCCAAAGCAAACTTTGTGTCTGTTTCTTTTCACAATGACGTTAAATGGATTGGAAAGAAATCCACTGAAGTGTCTGGAATTGTGCTCATCTAGAAACCAAGCTCGAGTGAGACTCCGACATTGTTTCTTTGCATAAGCCAGGAAGCCAAGAGGTCCTTGTTCTGCAGATCTCCTTTTCCCCTGCTCCATCAGGGTGTTTGGGCAGTGCTGTGCCAATAAGAACAGTCAAAGCTTTACTTCCAATGAAATTTCATCCCCTCTCCTGCCTTTAAACACCCTGGATTTCACAGGAAGGAGATTACAGGATTCATTACTGCCTTACAATGGTTTTACTCAAAGCCATGTACAGTAAAACAGTATAGAACACAGTATGCAAATTTTCCAAGTTGTATGCAAGAAACCCAAAGAAGTAAAGGACCTTTAGACTCCTTGATTTGTCACAAACTTTCTCTCTTTAGTTATTCCCATGTGGCAACTATCAATATCATCCTCCAACTGAAAGATGGGAAGACCTCACAATATAATATAAGTCATCTTTTAAAAGAGTCTCCAGCAGCAAACTTCCCATCATCCAGGACTTGGTTTGCTTACCAGAGGAGGCTGTGCAGTCCTGTGCTTCCAACTCAGGAAGTTTCACTACAGAGGTCCCCCGGTCAGCAAAATCCTTTATGTATTCTTAAAAAGCACACAACAGCCTTTTCCCCTCTCTAAATCTCTTAATAAGTGTTTTTATTCTATGGCTGCTGCAAATGAGATTCAGTTCCTGGACAGGTACTTTATGTAGGTGTACAACCAAGTGGAGGGGCTTTGCCTTTCTAGCTGCCATTTAGGCATTATGGTCGCTGCTCCTTTTGGGAAGCGTGCTTACAGATCCCTGTGGATTTTATCTTGTGCAGTTTGGGCTTTTTTTGCTATTGCCGGTCAGAACTCTGATCCAGAGCTAAAGAAACATGGTCAGAGCTGAGATTTTTCATAGGGTAATGGTTGGATGTATTCATGCACTCTATGAATCTCTTGGATGAATATCCTCAAGGATGAATTTCACTTATAAAATACGTAAAAATATTATTGTAGACTTTTCCAAGCTGATTTCAGGCTTTAAATCTAAACCCACTTATTCATACATTTAACTTGTTACACATGACCAGTTCTATTGATTTCTCTTTATATTGAGTTCAGTGGAGCTACTCACATGTGTCAGGGTAAGCAAAAGTGTAAGTGTTTGTGGGACAGTGATTTAATTGCTCTGATCTCATGTTGTTTTAGCTGTTCTTCATGAAGGATTGACTGCTAGAGGGAAACACCAAAGGGGACAGAGAAGTTTCAGTCTCTGGTATTTTCAACTGAAGTTTGCAAACATCTCCTGGAAATATGTATCACCAGTTCAAAGCAACTTTAATGAGAGTTGAGTGGGTGAAATTTAACAGGCAGAAAATCAGAATAAAGGTTTCTTTCTCATCTTAAATGTAGTGGAATCTTCTGGAAAAAATTTCAACACAAATATTTGACTCTCGCATCCTTTTCAATCTAATATTTTTATGTTTTTCTATTTATATGTGTACAGATATGCTGTATGTGGTAAAATACATTATGTGATCACACGTATTTCCATGTATTTGATTTCTATCCATGTATACAATGTATTTCTATGTTGATTGCCTACTACATATATTTCTTTTGGACCGAAGGCAGGAAACAGAATGTTACACATACTATAGAATAATCTGGCAAATTCTTATGCCTTGGCTTTTATTTCTTTTTCCAAAGCAACCACAAAGTTGTTGTCCCAAAATATTGATTATCCTGCTCAAAGTTGTAACTTGTTCTCATTCCTTTTTAAAATTTAAGACCACTGTTGGCTTTTCCTGCCCAGTCAGTAGCTGGAACATGAAGAGAAAAGACTGAACACTGAACCTATTTCTCAGTGTACACCAGCCTACCCTCGTGCTGACCATGTTCAAGAAACTGCACTAGGAATTTTCTTTTTCCTGCTGAGGAGAGGATGAAGGACGAAAGAATGACCAATTATAAACTCTGTTGTCTTTAGATGAAAGAACCTTTTTGTGGTGTTCTTCAATCTCTTGTTTGGGCTGTCAACAGCAATTTGATAAAGAATGTTCCTATGTCTGACCTGTTTTTTCAAGATAGTAACCTATATTGTGTATCATCTAAAGCCAGGGGATAAGCATCCATTATACTCTGTACTGCTGTTCCTGCAAGCTGAGCACAGCCTTTAAAACCCAGATAAGTTGATTGATAGTTGTGTTGAGAAAGCTGCTACTAACGATATTTTAGTTAAAGGGGGAAAAATTAAAGTTTCTTTAATCTGATTCTCCCCCACCCCCAACACCACACTTCAGAGGCCAAAGCTCATGATAACTGTTTTGTGGTGAATGGTCAATTGTTACAAAATTCTAATTGGTTCTGGGTCAGTCCCTTTGAAATGGCTGCTGTGCTCTAGTAATTTTTTCAATTAATTCTTAACAACTGACAAAACTTTGGATCTTGTCAAAAATCGTTCAGATTTTTATAGTAGGCAGGAACATGGAACAAGATTAGCCTGGATTAAGAAAGATTCCTACATACATTATCACCAAGGTTATAATTATAGTTTAGCTCTCCTTTTTCTCTGCTCTCAAAATAATGATTAACTAGCTCAGCAGGGTTTTCTTTCCTGTAAGTGCTTGCTGAATACTTTTATAAGGATAGATTGGAAGAATACGTGGATTCCTTGGTTGATTTATTAATAATTTGGGCAATACTATGTTCAGTTAGAAGTCTTACTACATATATTTTCACAGAACTAGATTTTTGGACATGTCCTGTACAGAACAGAGCCTTTGTTAGTCAATCTTGTGTCCTCACTAGGTTAAGATGTGACCAAGGACCAGTTCTCCAGCACTGTTACTCAAAGAAGCTTCAAGATTTACTATTGAGTTCAGACTTCAAACAGATGGAGCATGTTGAAGGGCAAAGTCACACTACTTCTTTCACCAGAAAGTCTTCAGACAGACAGTGAGACTATCTTTAAGGTATCTTCTCCACAGGAAAAAAAAATCTGAGTATAGTGGCTGATTATATCAATCATTAGTCTGTAAAACAAGCACGAGTATGAACAACTGTATGAATTTTATTGGTCCCTCCTTCAGCAGAAATCTTAAAAATACTCAGCCAGGCGTGTCAGATAACAAGAGATGTTAAATCAAGAGTTCATTAGTAAATCAGATTAGATTATAGATGCTAAATTATCTATAACTAATGTCACAAATGTTCTAATCACTTAAGCTTAATTATTTACATGGGATCTAGTTCATAACTCTGTCATTTGTTCATGGAGCCTGAAGAAATGAAGTTTGAATCCTCTGCAGCTCCAGACTGTGGTGTGAATCCTCTGTCACAACTCAGGAACAGACACATTACTTAACTAAAGTTACCACAGCTTTAAATCTTGCACCTGGTCAGGAGTGGCCATCCACTGCACTGAGATCAACTCTAATCCACATCACATATTTTCAGCCAGTTTGGCTTCTCTGTATTTTCTATACAAACATCTATTTTGATGGTGGTTTAATGAACTCATTTTGACCACATTAATTTAAAACCAGAATATCTTGGTAATATCCAATACATAAGTTTTAATGTAAATAAAACATTTTAATCTTACAGGAAAGAAGTGTCACTGGTAGTTATGCAGACTGGTAACTTTCACTGAACCTTTCCCCAAATGTTGTAAGAATGTGCTGTTCCTTTTCCTCCTTTTCAGTTCTCTTTCCATTCATACAGAGCCAATTAAAACTGTGAATTACTGACTTTTTTTTCAGAACTCATTTATTTGGCTCCTGGCATAATACTTCACTATTAGTAGTTAATTTTCATGCCATTGGTACTCATTTTGCTTTACAGGCAAGTAGAGTCCCAATTCTGTAAGATTTTTCTCAGAATTACTCCAACAGGAGCTTTTTCCATCTGGAGGATTCCTATTAAAGGAATATAGTTTCCTATGACAACTTGCTGTCCTCTTGGGATCTACAATTTGAATTTTGATGACACTAAATCTGATATTTATAGATTTTTAAATATTTCAAAGCAGGTTTCAGTCTCCTCCCCAGCAGCATGAAAACTGCTCTGTTCAGATTCGGCATTTAGAGTTCTCTAGGGTTTACATTATTTCAACTTTCATTAAAAATGTGAGTGTGTGCTACTTCTTCAGCAGGGTTGCTTAAGCCATGGAGAAGGAGCATGATTTCTCACTCTCTTCAGGGAACGATAACCAAAGTATGGTGAAACATGAACACTCTTAGCAGAGTTGCAGTCACACTTAAGACCTTTATTTCATGCTCCAGAGGGTGGTCATGGAGTTCTTTCAAAGTGCACAAAGCTGGGCTATGCAGAGCTATTTCTTGCTGGTTGTGTCAGACTCCATTTCTTACACTTGTACACATAATGTTGAACTCCTCAATTTTTATCTTGTGAGCTAATCCATGGAGTACTTCCAAAGCATAATTAAAATCAACATTGATTTCACCACACTGCCACTGGAAATACTGCTTGAACAGTCTTCATGCATTTACTTGTGCAGTAAAATGTGGCTCTGGGGTCTGGGTTTTGTGAGTAACTAGATAACTTGAGAACCCAAAGCATGACTTCGGGTTGGGTTAGCCCCTAACATGACAAAACAACCTTAAATCCAAGAACAAACACAGTTTTGAATGGTGAAATTAGAGAAAAATGCTCAGAAGGATCTGAATTTTGCTCCTCTTTAATCCTTACTGATTTATTTAATCTGTTAATGAAGACATTTTACATGTGCACAAAAATAGTATTCTTTAAAATATTTGTCTTCCAAATACACCTGTCAAAAATGGAAAAATAATCACAAATATTTGAAAACTAGTTTCTCTAATCTGTCAACATTTTGTTTCTACTTCAGAAATTTGAAGTTTCATTCAGTAATTCTCTTTACTGTTTCAGTAAAAAAAAAGCCTTGTTTCAAATCCCAAAATTAACACCTGTCATTTTGAAAATCTTGCATCTAAAAACTCTGATGATTTTGCAGTGTTTCCAGAATGACCAAGAGCCAATAATTTCAGCCAAATACTTCCTTTCCCATGATGGATTTCAGACTAAACAACATTTACATTTAAAGAAATATTTTGCTGAAAGAATTCTCATCAGATCTATAGCCAGTATTCATTTTCTGAGGGGAAATAATAAAAAGGAAACATGAACTTTGATATTCTAGACATTGTCTTCCACCTTTCAGGATATCAAATTTCTGTAGGTCTGGGATCCCATCTTCACCCTGTCACAGATTTCCCTCATAACCCCGAGCAGCTTGGCAAGTTATCTCTCTTCTTTAATTCTCCCCTCTCTGTTTTTTCAACCCTGGTTAAATACTGCCAACTAAATGCATGGCAAGGCAATATGTATTACATGATTCATATTATAAATACTATGTGATATTAACCCCTGAAGTGCCCTGACACCCTGGCAGAGTTAGATCTGCTGGGCAGAAGCAGTGGGAGGGCACCAGCCCTTTTCTCCCACAGCAGTGACACAAATCTGGCACAAATCTGAGTCCACACTTCACCTCTCCAGAGATCAGCCAGCACTAGTGGTGTGAGTGCTCCCCTCACATCTATCTTCAACCTTCTGCCCTAAGGAATTATGCTGCTCTTCCTTTCATTCTCATCTGCTCACAGGTAACCAAGAAGCACAGCAAAATGTGTTTTACATGCAGATGTAATAGAGATTATCTATGTAACCATGGAAATCTTGGCAATCTTCATGGATAGAAGGTTTTGGTTTGCATATCTGTGTGTGGTGACATCCAGGACCTCCTAACTGGGCTTTGCTCTCCAGCATACACGATGGGAAAACTGGAGTAGTCTTCAAGTTACTTCATGCTTTCACTGCAGAGGATCCCTAACCACACCATCAGCACCACCACTGATGTGTGATACATTTGTGTTTGTCAGCATTAAGATCACAACCAAGATGGGTCCCATTTTGCTATGCTGAACACATAATAAACCATAATTCTTCTTTGGCATTTTCCCTTGGACATAGTATTTAGGGCAGTGGTGTCACTGGCAGATGCTCTTGAGAGAAGTGCTGCTTACTTGAAATTAAGGCTTGAAGCCATAGATCTGCTTCTGTGAGCAAAATCTGTGGAGATATCAATATACTGTGGAGAGACTAAACAGCAGGAGTGAGAGTGAGAGATGTATTGACAGGGAGACAAGAGGTGGATAGGTGTAGAGATAGGGGAGTAGTTGGGTTGATAAAAAGATCTATTATATTCTATTCTGCTCTATAAATAAATCTAAGCAACATGGCAAAACACAGACTTTGAACAAAAATATTATCATCATATTGCAGTGTATTTTGTCACTGAAACATGAAGAAAAGGGGATGTAGGAAACTTTTTTTAAACTTTGTGCATCGCCAGCTTAGGTACTACTTCACTGCAGTATGAGCATTTCTGTCTGTGCATTTGGGAAGACAACAAGGCAGAACACACACAGGAAATTCTTCAGGTAAAGAAAAGCCACATCAATGGTAGAAGGGTTGGACAGGATCCCAGCTCACAAGCCTGAGGATGGAAGAAACTACACAAGTCCTGATGACACTGTAAACCTTTTCAGATTGGGGGATTCTAGGAATGTGAAAGGGATCAAACCAAGAAATATGGCCTAAAACTGTGTCACACAATCCCAGCTGCTCACTGTGGGGCAGGAGGGAGTCATAGCAGACAGAGCGTTAAGCACTGGGAGAGAGGTAATGGAGGTAATTGAGGCACCATCACCAGAACTATTCAATAATAGATTAGATAAGTAGTAGAAATATTGTAGGGGGATATCCTGCATGGCACAGGGACTTGAACTAAATCACCCAGGAGGAGAGTAATTGCAATTATAGATCTGTTCCACCGCCACTAGAAAAGAGTGGTGCCAGGTGCAAGCATCAATTTTATTAAAAACTAAACTGGAATGTACACACTCTCAAACATAGCCAAAAGCCATATATAATCTATTTAGGAATGAAATTCAACCCCATTTCACAGATGCATACATTATTATGGTAATTTTAATTTTTGCAAAGCTCATGCTGTGTGACACTGGAGAAAAATTTGACCTACAAAGTTTGTTGAAGATGTCTCTGTTCCTTCATCTCATTTCATTCATGTTGAAAGTGTGTTATGTTTGATTTGTGAATCTGACATTTCATTGTAGTTTTTTTGTATTTATAAAAGATGGTTTGGAATAATCTGAATATATAAAACAGTCTGAAAAGATAAACCATGTATTCCTCAGATCCTTGTAGCAGAAAGCAGAAACAGCACTGGAAAATTATCACACAGCTTTTCACAAGATGCAAGAGCTTCTCCTTTTCTTCAGCCATTTTTAAGAGCCTGGTGTACTAAATATCTCAAGTCCTGTGCCCAGCAAATTAAGCCATGGGTTTCTCAGCATTTTTATTGAGAGAAGGACTCATATTATTTTCAGGGGAAAAAATAAAAATAAAAAAACAGTCGTTTGAAGGCACTTGTCTTACTTTGGTATCAATACCCTAATGAGTGTGCTAGATGTGTTACTCAGCCCCCAAGCAGATCTGTGAGGGTCAGAGTAATCAAGTCTAGCCTGACAATAGCACTTCTTCAAAACAGCTGTGGAGAGAAAAGCCACATGTATGCCTTTCAGAAGCTGCCAGAGTCTCTCCCCAAACTGCTTTTGGTCAAAATGTTTCTGGGTTTGCTTACAGCAATCCCCAGCCAGATTTCCTGTGGAAGGTGCTTTCAGTTCAAGGGCTGTCCCCTGCCACTGCTGTCACCATCCTGAGTAACCCCTTCCACACGTGAACTCAGAGGATTAACAGAAAACATCAGGATTCATTGATCCCGGCATCTGACCCAAGGCAAAGGAGTTTTCAATAAAGGGACAAGTAGGCATATTAGGGGACATTTCCCCATTGATTTAGATCAGAGTCCAGTGACATGACAAAGGGGACTGGTGCCTTGACTGTATCAGTCATCTGCTATTTCTGATAGCAATGCTTAGAGACACCCTGCCTCCCTTGAGACAGGCAAATGACTGAGAGATTGAGCTCCATTAAAGGTGACATTTGTCTTAATAAGTGAGTTGCTAGTTTTAATACCTATTTGCAAAATATTTTACATTTCTAAATCAGATTTATTTTTTTAAAAAACCTGTTATTTTATTGCAATATTCTACAACACAAAATAACACCAGGGGAATGCTAAGAAACAGTCTGAAAACAGCCTGTTGCTTGATATGTTTTTAGTTCTTAATATGAAAATATAAGTGAATTTTCCTGATAAGTTTTCACAGGTTTTATGTTGCAATCTGTAAGTCTAAAAGGCTAAGCATGCTTCTTTTTTAATTTAGCTGTTATCTTTTCATTTATTTTTGCCTTCATCCCAATTTTACAGCTTTACCACATGATTATTAAAAGCTTGTTAACACAAGGATATACAAACTAGTGCCATTTTCCTTACCCACTTAAATGTCAGGTTTGGTAGTCTAGGGAAGCAAACACATATGTGAAGCAATTATTTAATAATGGAAATTGAATGCAGATATTTAGTTACAAATCCACAAATTGCAGCGTGTTTTAAAAACACATGCACATCCTACCACATAACTTTTCCTACGGAGTAATTAGGGTTCTTTGCATTTATAATTTCACATTAATGTCTCTCTAAGCAAACACTGAAATTACACAGTAATGTACCATAACAGCTCCAGACTGCTTCCCTTGTGCTGCACAAAGAGGCAGAGTTATGCCACTGTATGGGACACAGAAGTCAACAACAAAACAAAACTTTATTAACCATGCAGAGTTTTTCAGTGTTTTATTATATGCTAAAGCACATACAAACAAACAAACAAACAAACATACGAACCCAGCTGATAACTGGAATCAGGGTAAAGATATAAATCTGTTTGCATGAAAGAATGGGGGATGTTCAGATCTTTATCAGTTCACACAAAGGATTCACTAAAACTCAGTAAGACAGTGAAAGATTCAGTAGATATTGCAACCATTACAAGGAAAGAGTGAAAGACCATGAGTCCCAGCTATTTATTTGCAAAATAGATCTAAACCTGTCATTTATTTACAAAAATGAGGAAAACGGAATATTTACATTGTCAGGAGTAACTTAAGGAAGTACATAAATCTCACAGTGAATATAGTCTATACATGTGTAGGCTGATCTACATCTCCCAGAGGACTGGAATGCAGACAACATCCTGATTAACTGGCAGACAAATCTCCTTTCTGATTTGAGAATTTAGAAAGATATAATAACTGCATATAGTGATTATTTTTAGTAAAATATTTTTCTTCATGACTTTTAGAAAGAACTCAGAGTTCACACCAATTTCATGGTCATGTTGGCACTGTGTGTAACTCTGCTTTTCTCATTAGTGGTCACAAAATAAACTTTGAGTGTTCCCAGATAAAATCTATAGGCAGAACAGAGGTTCTTGGAGCTGCCCTGTAGATGGTTGTAAAAAGAAATGAGGAGCTGGATCTGTCAGATTTGGGGAGAACAGCCAGGATGAAAACTAATCCAGGTTAAATCAAGTGTTAATCTTCATCAATTATTAAATGACACCCCCACTTGATAAGAGCAACTCTGGTTCAATAATTTAATTCGAAATAGAAGACAGGCATGAAAAATATCCTCCCCAGCTGATTTCTCATATGATGCATCCTCTATAAAGTTTATACTTCTGATCTCTATATCTAAGTGTGAAAGTAATGAAAAAATCAAAACTGTTGTTTAACAAAGTACCACTTCTTCCTGTTTAACAATTCACAAACTGATAAAAAACCTTTGAGCAGCCCAGGGTGGCCTCTGCTCCAACCAGAACAGCTCAGAAATCCCAAAGGACACGCATGACTGCAGCAAACTGAGGAACCAAAATTCAAAGGTGAGTCTGTGCAATGAGGTTTTACAGAGTGTTCTGCCACCACATTTGTCCTCGAAGTCCCCCATCATTTCTGGTCTGGCACAATAAATACCCAATTGTCCTGATAGACTCATGATTTTCAACTGGTTCCTGACTCCAGAAACAGCTCTTGATGCTCTGATCACAGAGCTGCTCATAGTAGTAGCCTCCATTGCCCACTAAGACCTAAAAGTCTCACAACGGAGCACAGCAAAATTATGCATGAGAATCTCTTACCTGCTGCTGTGCTTCTGCCCTCCTTGGAGCCACCTTCAAGCATGTCCATGTCTTCCTCTCCTGCTCCTTTTAATTAACTGCAGATTTTCTGATCTTGCAGATGTTCTCTGCTTGTATAGTCTCAGTTGCTTATTGTGCCAAATAACTGGATTTTGATGATACAGCTAGGAATGCTATGCTGTGTTCACACTGGACATTCCTTTATTTTGGGGGGGATTTTCTGGTTTGTTTTTTTTTTTACTAGAATGTCTGGTAGTGTTTTCGGATCACCTCTGGATTTTATATGAAGATCAGCACCAAAGTAATTGATGTGGGGAGAGCAGAGAAGAGGCAGATATGATTGTCCCCTCTGTGCACTGATTACATTGCAATGACCGTTTCCCATTCCAGAACTCACTGCTTTTCTCTAGAGCTAAACTCTCTTCTGAAATAAAAAGCTTTCTCCTTTTAGGAACAGAGGTACCGCAACACAGAATGGGACAAAAAATAAATATTCCTGAAATTATGCTCTTTAATGGACCCTATTTTTGGTAATAAACACTTTACAGGTTTTTATTTTGAGCTATTTATATAATCTCTACTTGAAAGTGACAGATGCGGTTGACAATCACATCTCAGGATGCAAGAACATGTTCAACATCATTGTTGAGACAAATGTAAATGCACATTTCCTTTCAGGCATTTCCAAGCCTCTCCAGTAAATCCATAACTGATTTTTTCAATATGGTTGCTATTTCACATTGCAGCTATGAGGATATTATAACTTCAGATTCTTCAAAAAGCAAAAGATCTTAAGGACTCAATCTGAAAAAATCTGCTCTGAGCTAGACATATTCTAGAGGTCTCATCCTTGCCTTCGCACCATGTGTTTGTAAGGAAAAGCTGAATCAGACCAAGCCCAAGTTTAACCTGCAAAAGGAACCCACTGCCTATGTTCACATGAAAATGAAAAGGAAATAAACTACTGGCTTCCCAAAAAATTGTGCAGTTAGACCTCCACTAAACAGAAGATGCAGAGAGATCATTTTTACTGCGCATGTCTCCAAAATTATTTCTTCTTGTTCATAATGATTTTGGATCATCCACACTGTTCTTCTTCTGAGATTCTGCAATGAATTCTTATTTTTAAGCTTTATTAATCTTGCCTAGATTCAAATGAGTCTTCCCTGGGAGATAAAGCTATGACTCCTGTTTCTTTGTCTAATTCCTCTAGTGTCAGTTGTTGGTGGCATCCTTGCAGAACATGAAACATTTCCACTTTTTGGGGTAACACTGCAAGCCTTCCTCTAGGCAGATGAAACCTTTCTTTAGGGACATATAGAATGTGTAGTAAGTTCAATCCTTTACTTAAAAAAAAGAAGAAAAGACAAGTTATCATTTCAAGTTAGCAAAAAAAAAAATAAAAAAAAAATAAAAAAAAAATGAATTCATGAAAAGGGGAGAAAAAGCAGAAGAGTTTTCATATTCTAGACCAGCACCTAGTCAGGTCATAGAGCTAGGCTGAGTAACTTTTCTCTCTCTAGTTTGTAGCAGGTCAGGAGCAGAAATCCAAACAGCAGGGGGATTGACAAGGCTGGCACAGTGTCCTGGTGCTGCTCCATCTAGGTGAATATGTATGTGATGATTTGAGAACAATAAAACAAAACAAAATTATAACAAGTGCCTGGTCCAGCCTCCTGATTGGAGACTTCAGTGGAAAACCAGTCCTAGGGGAGTTTTCCAAAACCTTTCAACAGAGCAGAGAAGTGAGAAGGCTTACTCTCCAGCAAAAAAAAAATGGATTTCCTAATTCTCATCACGGTTTCATACAAGAAAAGTAATGTGATTGTTTGTCATAAACTCCAGAAATTTTACAGCATAGGAGGTGATATGAAAATCAGGTTTTCTGGAGCTGCTGCACTTTGAATGAACCTTGTGGGGCTTTTATGAAGAGGTGGAGGAGAAAGAGATTGAACAGATTTTTTAAGCCCTTTTGTTGTACTCTTTCAATGAACAATATATTTGTGTTTCTATACAAAGCATTTGTGAATGCATCCAACTGTTTTTAAATTATATTTTCCTGTTGATAAATGTCATATGTAATTATCATCCTTTTTTGGAAGATTCGGGCACCAGCTCTTACCCATATCTTTCTTTCCTATTCAGTTTATAGAGAATTCCAAGGGAACCTGCTGGTACGTATGTGCCATGCCTAACACAGGGGGTCTCCCAGCATAGACAGGTTTTCTAGTTATTCTAATAATAATTTTTAAAAATCATTTATATGAGCTTTTGATAGACAACATGGATGAACAGTGTCTTCCACACACTTCTCAAGCAGTTGCACTATCTTTTTTCATTGCATGAGACCTTTATAGCATGTTTTTAAATCTCAGTTCCAGCAGCTAATCAGCTCTAGCACTGCTTGGAGTTGAGATTGGTTATTTGGCTTGGTTTGGCTGGTTGGTTGTTGGACTTTTTTTCTTTTTTCTCTAAAACTGCTTGCTAATTCTGTCAGAGGTTTTGGGGATTTGTAGGTTTAGGGGTTTTCTTGTTTTGTTTTGGTTTTTTTTTTTTTTTTGTTTGAGGTTTGGAGTTTTTTGGTTGATTGGTTGGTTTGGAGGGAGGAGAGGTGGTTTAGCGTTTGTTTGCCTATTTTCTTGTTTAGTTCTGTGGTGCTCTGTTTCATTCCTTGGAGTCTCCCATCAACAGGTTGGCTGTAGAGTGGCTTGCAGCAACCTGCTGTTGTAGCAAGGAGCAATTCATAGCTGCAAACACAATTGTTTTGGGCTGTAAAAGAAAAGTCAGTAATATTCAGTGTGATCAGCATTGGCTGCTCCGCTGGGAATCCCGGTGCATCCTGAACTTGGTTTTCTTCAGAGAAACAGTAGCAACAGTTTGGATGACACTTATGGCCAATACTCTCAGAACCCCCACTTTTACCTTGATGGAAAACGAATATTTTGGGGTAGTTATTTACTTCGCCGAGCTTCACGGGCGCTCCGTGCGTTCGGTGTTCATTGACTCCTAATGATCGTAACTTTGGAGTCCGCCGGCAGCAAGCTGTGAAACCTGACCTCGTGCTAACTACTCTTGCCTTGCAGAATTCCTGTTCCCGTTGTTTTTATTGAAAAAAACCTCCCCCCATTTTCGTGGGTTCGCATTTTCCTTCAGTTACTTCTATAACTCCAGCAATAATTTGAAAGGAAAAATGATAGAACGGGGAGAAGACTGAAAACCGTTTGATAAATGTGGTGAAAAGTAGATTAATTGCAGAATAACGATTTCTTATATGGTTATTTTTCAACACGAAACATCCGAGGCTGCAGTTATGTGGAAGGACGGTGTCATTAAATAAAGTTTAGTTCCATATTAAAGAGTTAAAGGAAGGGACCCTAGTGTATAGGTGTTGCATCTGATTAAACTTCCGTTGGTAGGGATTTAGAAAAAGGTGGGTTTGCTCCTACTGGTGTTAATTAGTCTGGTGACAGTAGTCAAGTAAGGGGGTATGGATATGGAAAATGTTAGAGCAACCAACCAAAGGTAGGTTCCGATACAGATTATCAGTTATGAAACACAAACAGGAACCGCAGACCATGACTCTGGGAAATATGTTCTTTAGCCACAGAGCAACTCGCAGACTCAGAGGATTTTAATTTCTTTAACTATCGTTATAAATTCAGGAGAGAAAAAAAGCGTGAGTCCTGCAGTCTGGGGGAACCTGAGCTATAAAGTGCACCCGGCAGGTCCCCTTGAGCCTGTCCACTTGCTTACACCACCCTCACCACAGCCGCGAGTTCTTTTTTTTTTTTTTTTTCACAGCGAGGGGACCCTGTGAGACACCTCTTGCTACTTGACACTGACTCGAAACGGATTAAAAAGCGAGAGGAGAGGTCAAACAACACTCGTAGATCACCGCAGCGGCGAGAAAACTTGAGAGAGCCGGGAAAAGCTTTTCCCCGAGTTCGGCTGGAGCGGCTGAGCCCCGGCGGGGAGCGAGCCCCGGCAGCGCCCCGCGGATTCATCGGAGTCCCCTGGCTGGGCTGGAGGATCCTTGCCCATCCCACGGAAATCAAACGGAAGAGTGGGAAAAGGAAAGAAAACCCCTTCTTATCCAGCCGGAACAACTATCGTGCTTTTTTCCCCACGGGGAAAAATCGATGAGTTGCCATTCGCGCATGCAAGGGTGAATTTTTTAATGCCACGACTGTATTTTTATTTTTAAATTGTAGTCTTTATTTGTAAAATAACAACCATCGATGCACACTAGGAAATATCTTTGCTTTGATACTACCTAGTAGTGACTATTGAAAAGGCAATAGTTTCAACTTTCTGGAAAAGTTTATTTCCAACCTCGGGATATAAAGCATGTGAACTTAGAAACCGAAGGACGACAAAAGTGTTTGCAAATTTATATGTAGAGAAATATTTTTTTTTAATTTAAACCCCACTTCTTTACCCTAGGACAGCAGGTAAAACGTCCCATGAGATTTCAGGGGCGGGATTAGCACAAGAGACAGCTTGTCTTGTTCTGTAAAAACATCACATGAGCCTTAGTCTGAGAACCAGCTAGCACAAAACATTTAAGAGAGATCCTGGGGTGTTTCCTGAGAAGGGAAAAAAAAGCAGAAAAGTCACCGTTTAAAAAACAGATCTGAGGAAAGGTGTCTAAATTTTGATAATGTAAAAGATGGGGAGAAGCTGCTCTGAGGGGTATTAGAGGTGAAGAGTTCGAGCTAGAGAAGCACAGAGTGGCCTTGGCCATCACCAATCTGTATGAAACGTGACTCGGTTCACGGTAAAGCGGCCGCCACGGCGCTGGGGACAGACGCGGGGACACAGTGCCCACGGAGCACAGCATCGGCCCTCCTGTAACACCGGGACGGGGTCATTGAGAAGGGAGGCAGCAGAGCACGTTCCCGTTTCTTTGGTGACTCCGTGTTAATTCCTCCGTCCTGAGCACAGAAAGAGCGCTGCCAGAGGGAGGGCGGGTTGGCAGCGCCCTGTCGAGCTTTAGCGACGCGTGGGCAGCCCACGGGCACGATGCGGGGAGCCCGGGCGGCCCCTCCGTGGGCCGGGTGGCGACTGTGGCGAAGACGGACACTCCACCGGCACAGCGGGGTCATAAATAGAACCGGGACGGCCCCCGGCAAGGGAAGGTCGGGGGCCAGGGGACAGCTATACGTCCCCGTCCAGCAGGTTGAAGTGTTTGCCCGGCCCGGGGAAGCAGAGGTAGGGGATGGCGCTGCCCGGGCAGAGCAGGGGGAAAGGCAGCGGCAGCAAGCAGCGGCTGAGCAGGGGGCTGTCCTTGTAGAGGGACGGGAAAGAGAGAGCCGAGGAGACAGCAAGGGGCTGCGACTCCCCGGGGGGCTCGGCCGGCCCCGGCCCCTGGCCCTCGGGCTCGGATGACATTTGTCTCTTGAGCTTGTTGCGGCGGTTCTGGAACCAGATCTTCACCTGGGTCTCGGTGAGGTGCAGCGCGGCGGCCAGCCCGGCCCGCTCGGAGCTGCTCAGGTAGCGCTTCACGTCGAAGGTGGACTCCAGCTGGAACACCTGGCTCTTGGAGAAGATGGTCCGTGTCTTCTTCCTGCCGCCCGCCGCCGATGTTCTGCCGTTCTCCGAGCCCCCGGCCTCTCGCGGCGGCTGCCGGGGACCGCGTAGCCCCTCCGTGGGGAGCGGGGACCCCGCATCGCCGCTCTCGGGGCGGAGGCCGCGGCTCGTCCCTTCTGCCCCGAGCCGGCGGGGCTCGCTGCCTGCAAGGGCAGAGCACAGCATCAGTCCCGGCCGCAGCCCGCGCCCCCGCCCCGCATGCACGCACGGCCCGGCGGAGCGCAGGGAGAGGGTGGGGGACAGGATGGGGAGGGGGCTGCCGAGGGCTGGCCGCGGTCCCACACCCTCCAGAGGGGAGAAGGGTGAGGCGCTTCCACATAAGGATCCAAGGTAATCCCTCTGCCAGCTGTATGGCCGGAAAGCGAGGGGCTCCTGGGCACGGGACAGACAGCCCCAGGAGGACGGGAGGGGAGCACAACACCCTGGAAGCAGGTCGGTGTGTGCGCGGCATCTCCCCGCGTCCGCCCACGGAGCCTCCCCTCTCCTGCGTGTGCGCGTCTGTGTCTGATCCACCTGTCTGTCTGTGTCTGTGTGTGCGTGTCTGATCCTCCTGTCTGTGTCTGTGTGTGTGTGTGCGTGTCTGATCCTCCTGTCTGTCTGTGTCTGTGTGTGCGTGCCTGTTTTCCCGTGTGCGTGTCTGTGTCCTCCTGTCTGTCTGTCTGTATCTGTGTGAGCGTGTCTGTGTCTATATCTGCCTGTGTCTGTGACTGCGTTCGCGTGTGTCGGTATTTGTGTGTGTCTGTGTCTGTGTCTGTGTCTGTGTCTGTGTGTCTGTGTGTCTGTGTGTCTGTGTCTGTGTGTCCGCGGGCCCGGCCCGGCCCGGCGGCG
>PYHW01010756.1:1637743-1655088 GCA_013186435.1 Turdus rufiventris
AAAAAGAAAAAAAAAGAAAAAAAAAAAGAAAAAATAAAAAGAAAAGAAAAGAATTTCAATAGACAATAGCTTCCAGAAAAAAACAGTATCCCAGCAATTTAGCACTTTTCTCAGGAACCTATAAATACATATTGATATATATGTATACATATAAACTCAATTTTCGAGTGTTTTTGAGGCTCGCAACGTCCTGACTTCAACTGCGCAGGCTGGTGCTCAGAACCATATTTCAGGCCAAAGCAGAGGAAAAAAATAAGTTAAAAAAAAAAAAAAAGACAAAGAAAAAAAAAAGACAAAGAAAAAAAAGGAGAGGAAAGCCTAAAATTGTGTCGAGGATATAATCCAGCCCCGATCTCCGGGTTTTGTATCAAAGCTGAAGCTCCACCACACCTCGCTGATCGATTTCATAACCAGAAAAAGTATGATTGCTCCAATTATAATGAAAAACGTAGGAAAGAGTAAGAATTAGATCGCCCTTCCTTCTCAGGAGCCAGGTCCGCATACACATTCCCCAACAGATCCAGGACCTGGCCTTCCCTGCAGGGACACCGAGTGCTCCGAGCTGGTTGGTTCAATTGCAGCTGATTATGCCCTAGAATTGTACGATCAAAGCTTAACTTTCCACCAAGGCCGAGTTTTATATGGTCATTTCCCCCTTAATATTAGAAAAAATAAATTCAAACTTTTAGAAATAATGAGAGTCCAGAAATTCATTTTAAGAGTGGGCAGGAGGGGGGAAACAAAACAGTTATTAAAGAAAAACAATAACTTGGCATGCATAATACTTCATATAATATCACGTTACAGGTTCGCTTGCATAACCAGCCATACAGCTCCCCAGTCTGTTCCCATCTGATTATTTTTCTTTCCTTCCTTTTTAATTGCCAGTGAATTATTAATCGATAACACAAACCAATCCCGTAAGAGACGGACAAGTCGAGGTGAGCTTTCCTCAACATATTCAGGAGACCGAAAAAAAAAGTGGCAAATCCACTTGCAAAATACAGTATGTAGAATTACATATATATGTGTATATATAAACCCGTGTATTTTAGCCGATAATTTGCCAGGGAAATAAAACGAAAACAAAGAAACCAAATCCTCACAGCTCGGATTTCAGCAGGGCGAATTCTTTCCAACAATTTGCCTTCAAGTTGTTTCAAATCAAAACTTCTGCATCGAGAAGGACCAGGGGGCACCAGCACATGCTTGGATATCGGTAGTATGGAAATGAGAGTAACGATGGGAGGGGGATATGTACGGATTAAGTGGCTAAAACAAAGGGCCCTGGATAAGCTGCTGGAGGCCGAGATCAGCAGGGTTCCCCGCTCTGCACGGAAAGCTGCTGGGGCAGCGGGGACACGCGAAGGTTTCCCCGGTAGGAGCGCCGGCCCGGAGCACCAGAGGTGCCGGGGAAGGTCTCTCGGTGGCGGCGGGGGCGGCGCGGCCGGGAAGCGCCGGCAGGTCCGTACATTCGTGTCTCGCTCGGCAGCTCCGCGGGCTGCAGGAGGAGGGGTCGGGGGAGTCTGTGCCCCCCGGAAAACGCCGCTCTGTGTCACCCTGGGGCCGCAGCGGCCGTGAGGGGTTTGCCGCTGCCACGGGGCTGGATTTTCTTTGGATGCGCGGCAGTGGGAGCCCCGCCAAGCTGATCCCGGTGCATGGCTGAGGTCTTTCAAGTCCTTTCGGCTCCCCCCGGCTGCCGCGCGTCGCTCCGAGTTAACCCCAAGAGTTAGTTTATTGCACGTTTAAAAAAAAAAGAAAAAAATTAAAAAGTCAAAAAGCAGAAAATCAAGAAACGTGTAAGTTGAAAATAAAAAGTCCGTGGAGGAAGGGGGGTGGAGCTGCAAGCCGAGGGAGGGGGCGAAGGGGCCACGGTCCCGGCCGAGGTGGGCGCTCAGACGAGTCCTGTCATCTGCGACCGTAGGAAAGGGAGGGAGGCGGCGGGGAAGGTGCCCAGGGGGTAGCTGACGCCGCTGGAGAAGCCCACCAAGGGGGGCGACATGTGCGGCAGGGTGAAGCCCAAGGCGCTCGCCGGCGAGTTCTCGTGGTACAAAATAGGGACCCGCACTATCCTTTGGGCGGCGTGGGAGAGGTTGGCCGCTTCCAGGTCTGCGGCCAGCTGCCGCTTCCACTTGTTGCGGCGGTTCTGGAACCAGATCTTCACCTGGGTCTCGGTGAGGTGCAGCGAGGCGGCCAGCCCGGCCCGCTCGGAGCTGCTCAGGTAGCGCTTCACGTCGAAGGTGGACTCCAGCTGGAACACCTGGCTGCGGCTGAACACCGTGCGCGTCTTCTTCTTGCGGCCGGCGGCGCGCTGCTCGGGCTCGCCCGGCTCCTCGCCGCGCTCCTCCTCCTCGTCGCGGCCGCCCGGCCCCGGCCGCCCTCCCGCCGGGCCTCTGGCCGCCGCCCGCCCGCCGCCAGCCCGCTCCACCGGCTCCTCGGGCAGCTCGGGCGAGTCCCGGTCGCTGGCTGCAAAGAGAGGCAGAGATGCTGCAGGCATCCAGGGAATGGAGGCATCGCAGCGCAGCGAGGGGAAACCAGCGCGGCTGCCGGGGGAGAAGCAAGGCCGGGGAGAGAGGGGCCCGGGTATCCTGCCTGTTCTCCGCCTCCTCCGCTGAACTCACAAATATTCTCAGCGTATACACACACAAGCCCTGTATTTTATGTATATAAATACACTGATCTCTGGACATGCTCGTGGATCTGCGTATGTGTGCACAAACGCACTCCTGTGTATGTATGTAACACACGCACGAGCTGTTTTCAAATCATAAAATGTACCAGTGTACACACAGAAGTATGTATGTATTTTTTATATATGTATGTACACACTGGAATACGTGTGACTTCTTATTTATATGCATACGTCTGTATTTACACACTCATGCATATATAAAAGTACATTTGTGAGCAAGTATATTGTGTGAGAGGGATAAGCATAATAGTGCGCCCATGTGTATATAAAGAGAGGCAAAAAAGAAATAATCCACATAATTCTGGACTTCAAAAAGCTAATGGATGGGGACAATTATTTTGGTATCGGGACATATCTCCATGGAGTCTCCAACACCGTGCATTTCAATTACAATTTTAAAGGGGAAAAATATTTCCTACTCTTTATAGAATAGAAGAAAACCAGAAATTAAAAAGAGAAAAAAAAAAGAAAAAATAAAGGAAAAATATCTCAGTTGTTTCTGGAGTACTTTGCTGTTTCTATATGTACTTTTGAGAGAAATTTAAAATATGAATAAACCTATTATTACAAAAATAAACTATTTGGATTACAAATCACGCCTCTTTTCCTTGTTAAGCAGTCGCGAGATCTCTGCAGGCTCGTATAGGGTCACAGAGGTGCGCCGAGGCACGATGTTTTTTTCTATCAGTAGATAGAAAATAACCACTGATGGCAGCCCGTTCACTCTATCATATGCTATTTTCTGCCCCGAACCCCGGCTTCTGCTCCAGCACCCTCTCCATGGGGTCCCTGCAGCGAGAGGCCGCGCTGCGGGCAGAGGGCAGCGGGGCTGGCTCTGCAGGAAGCGGCGGCCGGGGCAGCTGGGACCGAGCTCAGCTGCTTCCCCGGCTTCCCAAACTCTCCACTGCGTGCTGGGGACCGTTTGTCCCAGCTTTCCGGCTTGATGGGAGTCAAAAGAAAAAAAAAAAAAAAAAAGAGAGAAAATAAAAATGAAAAATGCTTCTTAAAGAAAAATTAAAAATAAAAGGAGAGAAAAAATAAAGGGGAAAAAAAAGAGATGGGGGAGGGGGTAGAAGGGAAAGAAAAAAAAAATTCTCAAGCAAGCCAAGAATCCCTGTTTACACTTTGGGCGGCGGGGCGGAGGCTCCAGGTGCCTGACACATAGGGAGCATTTCCGGAGATTTGCCCCGAGCGGCCGAAAACGGGGTGGCAGGGCGGGGGCGGCGGGGGCACTCCGTGCATCCCCCTCCGGCCTGCTCCGGGGACCCGGACCCCCCCACCCCGGGGGGAGCAGGAGCAGGAACACCCCCAGCCCCGGCCGGGCCCGGCGGTGAAGGGTGCGGAGGGAAAGGCACTTACTGTCGGGGCTGGCGCAGCCCAGGAAGGCGGCGTGCGCCCGGCGGTACCAGCCCACGGCGGCGTCGCGGAGCGGGCAGCCCGGAGCGCCGATGCGCAGCGGGGAGCGCGGCCCGCAGCGCGGAACCCCGCGCCCGCCGCCCGCCGCCGCCGCCCGCCGCGCCCCGCCGCCCGCCGTGCCCTCGGTGCCCAGCAGGTCCTCGATGAAGAAGGACGAGACGCGGGCGGAGGTGGAGCCGGCGTTTTCCGTGGCTTCGTCCGGCATCGTCGGAGAGAACTGCGGGAGGGGGTCCCGGCTCCGCCGGCGGCTGGCTCCTCGGCTCCCCGCTGCCCCGCGGCCGCCTCTCGCCTCTGCCTAGCCCCGTGGATGCTCTCCTGGTATAAAAGCGTTTTTTTCCGGAGTAATCATTTCAGATCGCGGTTTGCCATCATTTCCTGCAAGCTAGGAGGGGAGGGGGGAGGGGGAGGAGAAGAAGGGAAGGAAAAAAAAAAAAAGCCAGCCCGACAACCCATCGGAGGCGCCAGATTCTGCGCGAAAACGCTAATAACGAAATAAAAATGTCATGCGAGTTAAACGGCGGGCAGGAGCGGGGGATCCTGCGGTGGGCGGAGCGCCGCGCCGAATGGGATCTGCGCGGGGAGAGCGGCGGGCGCCGGGCGCTGCCGGCTGTGTGTGTGTGTGTGTGTGTGTGTGTATCTGTGTGTCTGTGTGTCTGTGTGTGTGTCTGTGTGTCCGTGTGTGTGCGCGCCGCCCCGGGGCCGCCGTTCACGAGCTCCTTATTTAGGTCAATTAGGGAGCAAATCCCGGCGCGGGGGGGCGGCGGCGGCGGCCCCGGCACACGGGCCGCGGCCGGGGGGGCTTGGCCGCTCCACGTCCCGGGCCTTCCATTGGCTGCAGCGGGCTCAGCGGGCAGCCCCGGCAGCCAATCGGCGCCGCGGACATCGCGCTTATATTAATATCATTAATATCATTAATATCATTAATAATAATCAGCCCCCGCTCACCCCCCGCCGAGCGCTTTCATGTGGCGGCGGCGGCGATGGACGGAGGAGATGCGCCCTCCGCCGCCCGGAGAGCCGGCTCCGGCCCCGCGGGCTGTCGGCGGAGCGGTGAGGTTCTCCTCAGCCCGGAGCCCCCTGGTTGAGGCGCTGGAATCGGTTTTGGGAGAGTGGCGGAGGGGTGGCTGCTCCCGTGAGCAGGCAGTGGCTGTCCCGCCGGTGGAGGGGAGGGTGCCTGCTAGGGAAGGGGAGAGGACTGTCCTCTAAGGGATATCCAGAGGTCCGTTTTGTTTACCTTATACATGTGTATATACCTATACAGACATACTGTATAGATGCACATACGGTGTCTGTGTGGTTTATTTGGAAGATCGCACAGCCCCGCTCATCGAGACTCTCTGTCTCCCGCCGCCCCAGGCGGGGAGGCGGAGGGGATGAGCTGCCCCTTCCAGGACCCGGCCCGTGGTTCCTGTTGTTACCCCTCTTCAGCTCTCCTTTTTTATCATTATCTTACTGTAATACCATTTCGTGGGAAGCTCTAAAGCCGTCCTCCCTTTTTCCGAGTCGTGCCCCCTTTTTTCCGAGCCTCTGGAGCCAGCCTTAGGACATGGACCCCGGCAACCGGGGCGCCGGAGCAGCAGGGCTACCCTCTGCCTTTTCCCTTGGGACCAGGCGAGCCAGGTTTGTAGAGGGGCAACTCGGCCCGGTGTGCACGTCGGAGACCCATGGAGGTTTGGGTGAGTACAGAGATGTCCCTGCGATGCTCATACGCTGGTCAAGCCTCTCCTCTTGCACTGCCGGAGGATCCCTCCCCGTTCCCTTTGCGGTACTCCCGGACAAGTATTCCTTCCCCAGGCCCCGCCTCCCCTCCCGCTGTGGGACGGGGACACCGGGTGCTGCCCTGCGGGAGTGTCCGGGGACAACAGCGAACGAGCCGGCCTCCCCCCACCGAGCGCTCTCGCTCCCTTTCTCCGAGTGGCAGTGGGGACTTTCGAGGTCAGGGCCTATTTTTGAAAGAACACTAAAAAAAAAAAAAAATTAAGGGAGTAATTCTACTTCCAACGGCTCCAGAAAGATGCAGAGAGCCGCGGCTCTGAGATGGGCTCTGGAAAAATGGGAATCTACGGTGGCACATTCAGCTTTCTCTCTTACTTGGGCAGAGACCGTGGGCAGTCTAATGAATTGTATACTGGGAGACAGAGGATTTGTCACTTGTTGCACAGAAGTGACGTTAACAAATACGACTTTTATGCTCTGCACATTTGGCTTGTTCCTGCATAAGAGATATGATTTTGGCTGATAGTCCTTATGCATTCATAAACGGTCAGCTCTATTTCAGTGCCAGACTCAGAAAATGTATGTGTGTTTTCCAGAAAAAAAGAGAAAAAAAGGCCCGTGATTGCTTCTATCCATCACATACACAATCTGCATATCTATAAAATACATGCTTGTGTCCCATACCTATATTTTATAAAGTGTCCCTACAGTGTGATCATGCAATTTATGTAATATTTTCTGTTTTCCACTTATAAATAGTTAAATAAAATCACCATGGTTAAATTTGTTCCTGCTTTCCTCACCTCCCTCCCCGCATCCCTTCATATTCTTTAGTATAAGGTGTAACTGTTTGGTGTGCAATAATGCTGAAATATGCTTGAGGAAATCACGTATAGTCAGATGTATTTCTGAAACACAAAATCAGGATGAGCCTAATTCTATACCTGCAAATACAATACTTGTACATGCATGTCCGTGTTTATTGGGGATTTTTAAAGCTCGTAGTTATGTTTGCACACTTTTTGCATTGCTATAGTGACATTATTAACATTTCAGGCATCCTATACTTATTGCTTAATATAATGACGAGAATAAAAAAAGGCGTGAGTCTCCTGCAGCATCCATCAGGGTCGGAAGCAGAAAAAGTACTCAATGACGGGATATTCTTAATTTAACGTTAGAAAGTCACCCTTGGTGCTGCCCTTACGCCCTTCGGAGCCACCTGGCCGGAGGGTCCCCGTGTGCCGAGGGCTTTGCCATCGCCCCCAGCTCCCGCACCGGGCGGGGGCCGTGCCGCAGCTCCCGGGCCGCCTGCCCGGGGTGAAGCGAAGCCTCTCCTTCCCCCACTGCCTTCTCTTCCACGGCCATCTCTTTGCGGCACGGTAAATCTTTATTTATTTTTTTTTACAAGCGGGAGAATGGAGCGACTTTCCCTGGGCATGTCCTGATGCCTCCCGTGGGTCAGGAGGGAGAAAAAAACCCACGTGTTTGTGCGGTTTAGACTAGAGGTGGTGGGGGCTCTGATTGTTTTCCATCCCTGGTTCTGTTTCTTTCCCAGGTACGTTTTTCTCCGCGGTGTCCAGGTCCAGTGCAGCTCCACGAAGTGCGGTACGAAAACGCGTGTGTGTGTGACAAATGTCCAGCAGAGTCCCGGTGCTGGCGGGCCGGCCGCTCCCCCGCTGCCCGCTCCCGCACGGAGCGGAACGGCTTCCTGCAATGTGAATGCAATTATCCCCCGGTGTTTGATGTCTCCCCTCGCTCTCCCTTCGCTGCCTCGATGTGTCGTAAAGTAGAAGCGAAATGAAAGGCAGGCTTTATCGCTCGCACCCCTAACCTCTGCTCCTCTTTGCTTTAAAGGGCCGCGGTGTTTGGAGCCCGGATCTTTGCGGGGTTTGCTGACCCCCAGCGCTGCGGGCAGAGGCGGCTTTGGGCAGGGGCATCGCGCTCCCTTCTCCGCGTCAAAAAAAGCGGGGCTGAACAGATCGCTCAGTTCTTGACACCTTCCTGAGAGATCAGACGGCATCGCTGGGGGTAAGGGAATTCTTGGCCAATACCTGCGTCTGGTTGATGTTTATATGCATATATATTAGACATATTTATAACTTATAACTAAACACATAAACCCGCGTGTATATATGTGTATATATGTGCGTGTGTGCGTGTGCTTAAAAATAGTGTTTCAACCACATTCCGTTCAGGTGTTTAGGTATAAAAATAAAACAAATAAAGGCTGTATTAGCGTCTTCAGAGCCACCAAAACGCAAATACAGTTCCTAGAAAGCAATGTTGCTTTTTCGTGTCCAAAATTCCTTCAGAGGAGCAGAGGTGGTGGGATGGTTGAGACACCTACTTAGAAGCAATAAGAAAACAAAAAAACAATAACAAACAAACAACGCCCATAAAATAAAGATCAACCAGAAGATGACTGCACCCCCTGTAAACCTCTGTCTAACACTTTCCTCTCCTGCTCCTATTTCGGACAGGGGTGCCCGCTCACCCTCCCGGGGAGCCACCCAAACTTCCCCGCCCGGGCATCTCTCGTCCCTCTGGAGTTTGCCAGGTCCCTGCTCTGGCTGCATCCTCAAAAAGCGGCAGGTGTGGAGCAGGACCCAGGGGTGCTGGGTTATGCCCCGCTGAGGCTCGCAGGGACAAGCAGAGGGGACTTTTCAGAGGGATGTCCCTACCAGCCCCTGCGCTCGGATGGAGGTCCCATGCGCATCTCATGGAGATAACCTTTTTTGGGTGGCCTCTGCCACACGGAACACGAAAAAGACCAAGGACACGGCACTGGGAAACTTTTTGTTGCTTGTAGAAAACCCTAAAGCCCCTCAAATGTGAGTTAAATAGCATTTGAGTACAGCATCACTCTGAGGATTCCTTCCTGAATTTGCAGTAAATTTTAACGGGTCCCTGAAGATGGGGAAACAGAGCGAATTATTTTTCTTTCCAGCGTATTATCTTTATAAACCCAGCCCAGCTGAATTCTTCACCATCAGTGATACTGGAAGAGAACTTTTCCCCTTTCAAGGACGCTGCACAGCCCATGCTGCGTCCCATGAATGTGTTCATTATTCACAGATAGTCACTAAGTGCTTTGGATGGAAACTTCCAGCCTGTGGCATGTCCTGACTGTCCGCGATGCCTATTTATTGCTCGTTAGAGATGCCATGCAACTCGCAGCATGAATAGCATCGCTTAAGAGCTGGCTTCTTGCTAAGTGAGGGCTATTTTAACCCATGATAAATTATCAAACTGGAGAATGTCCTTGGGTACCTGAATATATTAACTAAGAAAAGAGTTTGAGAATGATTTTGGGGAATATCTATTCCCTTGTGTTAAAATTCTGGGGACCTTTCAGAAATATTTAATTGTTTGACTGGAGATGGGGAGAGAGGGAGATAATAAACCATCAGCAAAGTATGCAAGATCTTAAAATAAAAAAGTAGTCCCAGCAGAAAATGATATAACAATTATAATACAATCCAGTTTTAAAGTGCCTTTTCTAGAAAGGTCTTTGGCATGGATTTCCTTATACAATATTTTTTTTTTTTTTTTTTTTTTTTTNTGTTAATGTACAGTGAGAAAATGCATAGTTTTATTGGTGCTGGTTAGGGTCAGCCACAGGAGAATTATGGAGGTCATGTGAAATAGGTGCCAATAAAGCTTTTATTATTGTTATACAGACAAAAGAGCATTATGGAAAGAGATCCTTACCAGACCCAACCATGGATATTTTGTTCTGTTAACAATCACGTTGGAAAATACAGAGACACTGTAAAAAAAAAAAAAAAGCCCTGACATTTCAAAGCTTTTCAGAACATTAACCTATTATCAAGTAAGATTTTTGGAATTATTTTCCTCCAGAAAATTAAGGTTTGCTGAAATGAAGCACACAACTCATTATTTTACCTAAATCAAAAGAGCTAGGGAACTAAAAAATAAGTGTTGCACCATCAAAAGGGAATATAACTCTCAATTTGAAATAAAGTTTAACATTCGATTTTTGTATAATGCCAAAGAAGAAAAAAAATCAAATTATTTTCTGAATAAAAAGGTAGTCTTTAGTTTGCATGCATCCACTGTTTGAATCTGAAGATTTTCTGCCAAAACTTGAAGCTGAGGATTCTAAAGTAAAAATTAAAATGCTGTTCCTCTTCCTTTATTCAGTCTTGAATTATTTACGCAGAGCACTAAACTTTGTCAAGAACTGTAATGAATGTCCACATGTGTTGATAGATTGGATTCTTAGATCAAACTTCAAAAACCGTTGGAGCTTAGTGAATTTTGTAAAAACTCATACCTTCTTAAATCTGATTGACTCAGGAGTTTTAGATTAATTCCAGGACAGAGCCAATTTCAATCAAAGAAAGTATTAAGAACTCACAGTACAAAACATCCTTTGTACTTTTACAGTTGTGTAAAAGGAAAATTGAAGCATGGATCAAAGTTAGCCCCCAAATATTATTAACATTGGAGTAAAAATCATACTAGCTTTTCCACTTTGATAGTAAAATATTTCAAACTGTGTATATGCTATGAGGATATTCTAATGTTCAAGAAAACTTGCGAAAATTACATTAAACTTTATGATATTTAAAAATCAAGTGTATTTATGATTTATATTAATGAGATGCTTTGCATAGATAGAAAACAGAAAACATCTCCTTTCCACTGACTTTTGAGTCGTTCATCATATGGAAGGACAACTATTCAACCTTTAAAGCTGTCATTAGATCAAGGAAAGCGTTTTCCCTTGTCATGTGAAAATTATGCTTCTCTAAATCATATCTTAGTAAAGCCTCCACATTTCCTCTCCAAACAAAAACTCTTTCACCAATGATATATATGCAAATGTAAAGCCATAAGTTTTTGAGTAAGTCCAGAAATAATCTTTATTGAAATCCATGAGTAGTTAGAGTTTATGTGAGTTATTAAAATCTGGGGATGAATGTAATTTTCAAATGGTTCTGTAATAGATTATAAATTGTTTTGCAATGTTCCAGTATGTCTGGAGATACATATCTGGAGATATATTCAGTTACATACATATGAATATATTTATTATGGTATACAAAAATTACATTTTCATACAGCATGAAAATAGTGTTGAAATGCTTTCAGAAAGGATTGAACCTAGTCAAAATTAATATTGTAATGAAGTCAGATCCTAATGTAAGTCCATGGAAACCCCAAATGCATTCACTTTCTTGTTCTGAATTATTTTGTTATCAATTCTGATTAGTCCTAGAAAACCCTGAAGCAGTAGGAAGGCTGGGTCAAGCACGGAGTGAACTCGGTGGTAAAGCTCTGTTTGTGCTATCTTCCCCAGGATCTCAGTGGGGCTCGCCAGGAAACCCAACCGTATCAGCTCCTTCTCATGAGATTCCCCTTTGACTTCCCAAACTCCTGGAGTTGTGTTAGGATGGCGCGAGCCAGTTCCCACAGTAATTCCTGATGAAACCTGAGCACCTCAGCTCACATTCTGCCCTTGCCAGGACATGAGAAGTCAACCCAGAAATTTGCACAAGCCTCTGGTTATGAATAATAAAATCTACACTGCAGTTAACTGTAATTGGAGCAATAAGTGGCCTTGCTGCAGGAAAATTTCCATATTAGGCTTTGTAAATGCATGTCTTGCCCAGAGGAAGCTAAAGCTCTGTTTCAATGAAGACAGTACTGGAGAAGTGAGTGAGGAGAGCTGAAGGTGCAGCTTAGCTGTCTGCCATACTAAGTGGGAAGAGGTGCCAATGTCCTTTTTATGTCCTTCTCTCATGCAAAATTCTCCTCCCATATCTACTGGAGGGGGCTAATCAAACTAAGTGGAGACTTCCGTGTTTAACCTTTTTATCCTGTGTATAAAGCATATCTACCCAACATTTTCCACATGTTTAGGGGAGATCATCACACATGAAAAGTCAGGTGAATCCCTTTGCATGGTCTCTTCCAGCTGTCTCTCTGGGGGAAGATTTCTTGGTGTTCCACGACACATACCACGGTGCAGAGGCATGAAGGGTAGTTCTGCAGAGAAGATACAGTCTGAATTTCCTGACAGGAAGGACTCAGCTGGAGGTGGGACTGCTCTCTGTAGCCAGCACACTGTGATAGTGTGGCCTCTCCACTCCTGGGCATGTGTCTTGGTCTTGCCTTGTCCTGCCCCAATGCTCCATATGGCTTGGCTTTCTTGTCTGAGTGTGCATGGGCATGTTAGAAAGGATCATGGCACAAGTTTGGGTAGATGTTTGTTCACAGCCTTCACTGTAAACTTACTCCCTGCAGGTTTATCAATCCCCTTTCAGTGCATGTCAGGGCATTTAGAGGATAATGAAGTGCATAGATTGCTCCTGGTGGATTAGACCGACCCATCTTGGTGGGCGAGAGCCAAGCCATGTCACACGACAGAGGATGGAGCCTGCAGGGCTCCAACCTGCAGCCCCCAAACCCCTGTTGTGCATCAGGCAAATGACCACAGTTTACTCAGTGGGAAGAAGAGGTTCCTTTCATCACAGTGTGCAGGTGTGGTGGTTTGTAGGGGATAAGTACTTTGCAAAGTAGAGTACTCCTTGCCTACACTTCATCCTCTCCCCTGCCAGCATCCTTGCAAAAGTCTGGCAAACACCAGCCCTTTAGCAGTATTTATAGCTATATCTCTATCTGATGAGCCACTCTAAAAGTAGGTTAACTCAAAACATACTGCTTTGCTGTTTGGAAATACAGATGTGGAGGGATATCTGGTTCTAATATACAGATCACCTTCTGGTGTGGCAGGTTTCAGTTTCCACAATAGAGAGTGCATTTGTGCTAGGAGTGATTTAAGCCATTTGGGACCTTCAAAAGCAGAAACCCTTCACGAACCTTATTGGAAATGACTACACTTGGTGAAAAAAAAAGGAAGAGAAACTAGAGGGGTGATCCAAGATCACACACATCTAAAGAGTGGAAATGAAACCTTTTCAAATGTTGCTTTCTCACAGAAAATGCCTAAGATAAGTGTTAGAGAAGTATCTCCATTCCTTTGTTGAGCTATGAAGTCCTGTTAATGCTAATGGAACTATCATTTCGTTGCAAAAAGCCACCAGATTTCGTACAAAACAGTCAGTTTATTAAATATTAGCACTATCAATCATCATATTTTCCATTTTGCATTTCCCCTTTTGCGAGGGAAGCAATGAGGAGGACAACAAAGCAGGTTTGCCTTTCAGACACACCTGGTGGATTTGAGCTCTGATAGTTCTCTTTCCCTCAATACAAGGAAATCCCTTAGGAAGAGCAAAATATCAGCATAAAGATCGTCTGTACAGATTGGAAAGAAGGATTTTGCCCTTGGGTCCCAAAGCTGGAATGTTTTCTGAAGATCATAGACTCCATAAAACATATGTACTTAATAAATAAGCAAACAAGCTTGTGCTTAAGTGAGGCTTCCACGCAGTAAAGGAGAACAACATTTGACAAGTTGGGGTTGAAGGGTTGACATTTACATCCCCTCTATCCCAGGGCCACTTTTTTCAAATATCCACTTTTCAGGTTCACAGCAACTGTGCTTTTGAGGGACACAAGAGGAACTTTCCAGAAGCTTATACCAGGTGATCTCAAACGGTGCTTCCTCACAGATCTGAATGACCCTATGCAGAAAATGTGTGGAATACGTCTGCTTTGTCAAAGGGGAAAACAGATGAGCTGAGGAGTCTCCCCCTCATTCCCATGCACCTTCTCACTGCCTGCACAGGTCAGCAGGGAAAGGAGCAGAGGGGAAGCAGCTGGAGCGATGCCAGCATTTGGGGCTTTTGGCAGCAGGAGCTCGAGGTCTTTCTGCATCCCTCTTCTGTGGAGCTGTCAGCAGGTAAAACACTCTGTGCTTCTCAGAGCTGCTGAAACCCCATGTGCTCTGTCTCCACCTTTGGCAGAGCTCCCCTGACCCTGCCTTGCTCCTTGCTTGGGCTGAGGCAGATTCAATCCCCTTGGCAGCCCCAATGGGTCACCCAGGTTTGGTCAGGCCTGAGGAGATGTCCTCTTACATTTAGCAAGAGGGAAAAAACCTCATCAGCTGCTTGCAATTGCTAAGACACCAAGCACAGATTTTGCTTCCACAGCTGAACAGTGACAGTCATGACAGTCAGAGAGATGTTTTCAGTCCCTTTTGGCTGTCAGGCCAAAGCCTGACCACCTCCAGGTCTCCAACCCAAGTTTCCACAGGGTTCCTGGGATGGAGGATGTGTGTGTTAAAGGAGTTGGCTCTCCACAGCAGCAGGCACATCACTGCAGTGCCTCGTGGTCCTCACTCGGGGCAGGAGCCAGACAGAAGTCAGATGTCAAGTCTGATGGACTATCTTGGTTTTACTGTGCAGAAAGGCAAGAGGGACACCTGTAGAGGGTCATCTATTTCACCTCTCTGCATCCCTACTTGGCAGGGATGATGGCTCCTGCAAGTGCTGCCAAAACTGTTGTACAGAACATTGATTTAAACCAAACACCTAACTTCTAGCTGTTTTATCAGGTTGAAAAGAAACCAACTTTTATTTCTTAATTTTCTAGTTGTTTTTGTCTTGTTTGGCCAGAATAACCCTTTCCCCTTCCTCCATTTGTGCCTTTTAGTGTGAAGAACAGCAGAAGCAGACCAAGGACCTGACTCATCACACCATCTTTAACTCATACTTAAAAATGTATGTACATAGCCTCAAAACTATGCCACAAAGCTGCATGGCAGCCTTTCTCTTGCATAAAAGGCGAGTTATGTGTGATTTTGACCAAATTATTACATGGTACAGTGAAGTCAAAGTGAAGTTCAGTTGAGGATAAAAAAAACACAGTTAGATTTAAAAACACAGTTTAGATGAAATTTGCTTAGATCTGCTGTTCTTTTAGTCCACAGGGATAAAACCAATTGATTCATCTGGAACTCTTCATTTCCACCATAATTTAAATTGTTTTATGAAGTGCAACAACTATACTATTCTGACTTAACTCCATTTGGTTATGTGTTCAATCCAGAAAAATAATGGTGTGACAATGAAATATTTCCATGGACTTTTTTTTGTGTTGATCCAGGAAGTCTTGTGGGCACCCACCTCTGAGATCAACAGAGAATTAATAAGAGACCATGATTCAGGGTCAAAAAGTGCAAACCTTTTTGCCTGATGCTGGGTTGCTGCTTTATATCTTGTGCTGAAATTCCAAGCGTCCCTACAAACAGGTTTTCCCTTTTCATATATCTACCAATACCAGTTTAAAAACAAACCAAACCAAACCAAACCAAACCAAAACAAAACAAAGCAAAACAAAACAAAACACCCAAATCTATTGAGATCTGTCTCATAGAAGAGATACCTTAGCCTTATGAGGTATAAATTAAAGTGCAGGTTATCCTTGAGAAATATGAGTCTGAGGAATCTGAACTTCTTCTTTCCATAAGGACCAGATCTAATGATGGATGGGAAGGATTAATGAGAATTTTAGCAGTACTTGCATCTTTCTGATTCTAACTAACATTCAGTATTTAGAGAGCTTTGGAAACCCTTCTGACACCTAAAAAGGACTTCTAGATTTTTTAGTTTAAATTTAAATTCAGATTAATATTCCAGATTAATTTGCTACTACCAATTTTGCAACTAGTAATAAATGCCAATTATTTTATTTGTACCTAATCAGATATTAATCAAGCTATGTAGATGCAGATTATTTAAAATTCTACCACAATCAGCGTGATTAAGAAAAGAATCATAAAAATCTCAAGGCTATCTTTCACAACATGTCATGGGGATATTTTTAGCTGGTATGTAAGTTTTCATGGCTTCCATTTAACAAGAGTAGTTTGAATCCGAATGAAATCTGAGGAAAGAAATTATAGAACTGTGCCTTTCCTTCAGCCTGAATCATCTGGATCTGACCTATTTCAGGGTAGTGATTTTGACCATAGGCCACATGTTCTTTGTTTTGGACTTATTTCTATTCTGCAGCCTTATCTGATGTTTCTTCCATGTGCACATTTAGCCAGCCTTCCTTGGTATGAAACACTACACTTGTGAGGCAAGGCATGGGAAAGATTTTTTGCTAGTGGGAACCAGCATTTTGCATCTTTTCCTTGTGTAAATTAGGTCAATAAGAAAAGTGTCTGGTCATTCTGCACTAATTTAAAATAGCATTTAAAATATTTCTCTCCCCACTGCTTTAGCTTCCTCTTCTAATCTTCTTTCAAAACGTGTGCCTGTATTTACTTGAAGATTCAATTGATGTAAGCAAAACATAGGTGAAAATAAGATGACACAGAGGAACATCTTTGCTAATCCTTGGCTGGAGACATGATGTGTAGATACCTTTTAACTGCTTAAACTCCAGGGCAGGGTTTGCTGTAACTGGAGAAAAAATGGACTTTTTCACAGTGCACCTTGAGGTTACATCCCTCCCCTGACCAAGCAGAGACCTCTGCAAAGTGCTCTCAAGGCAGCCTGACAGGTGTGTTCTTCTCATTTCTCACCAAAAGTTTTTTTGAAGTGAAGCCCAGGTGAGATCCACAGTGTAAAACAACTCCAGAGTAGTTCTGGTGCTGCAGGACCCCTTGGGATGCCCACAGGTGTTGTGAGAGCATAATGCAGGTAGCAAATCTGAGACCAAAACCACTGCTGAGGTCCAGGTGGATTAAGATTTTCTTCTAGCAGTTCTGTATTGCACAATCCAAATGTATACCAAACTTAGATCTGTACTTCTGCCAAGCTGCAATTTATAAATAAAAGGCTTCAGAGCAAGCCAATTTTCCTACTTAGTTTTAATAGCTAATACTCTGAAAACCTCAAGGCTAATTAAACTGTTCATTGTCCTGCTGCATTTAATTATTCAGATATTGATCTAACATCTTAACACACGAGACAAAATAGTGACACATTTTATATTTGGAAATGGAAAAAATAGGAAGCAGACCTTCTTTGAAAATCATTTAGCAGTCAATAACTAAGCTCAAAGAGCAGTTTCCAAGTGTTGAATTTTTTTCATGAGCCACATAGACTTTTTGTCTACTTATAAAAAAAAAAAAAAGAAAAAAAGAAGAAAAAGTAGCAGAAAAAAAGTAGAAAGAACCCTAACAAAAAGAATCCCAAACAAACAAGCAAAACCTTACAGAATTACCCTTAAAGCTTGCCTCAAATTTCACATCTAGCTGAAAAAATCCACTACACAGTAAATTGCCAAATCCATGTGTCTCTAAAAAGATGGAGACAAATAATTTGTAGAATCAGAACAGCACAGGGAAATCCTGTGATCAATTCTGATCCTACTTAAGACAACCTCTGACCTGGTACTAATAAATATTTGGCTTGCCTTGTTCCTGCACTGCCTGTAAACCGAGCCTCGTATGTTTTCCTCTTTTACTGTTGTCTTAATTTAGGTCCCCATCTTTCTGATATGGGACTTGGTCTTGCTGGGTACTTAGCCTTGGGACTGAAATAGAACCCCACATAATAGAGAACAAGCTGGTATATAAAGACAGCCTTGTCAAGGTTCTTTTTTTGAAAAGATTTGTGTTGTTCCTTAGGGT
>PYHW01010756.1:1687058-1728119 GCA_013186435.1 Turdus rufiventris
TTTTTTTTTTTCTTTTTTTTTTTTTTTCTCCCAAACAACAGCATAAAGACTTGTAACAGGGAAACAGCACAGATATCACATCAGTGTTTTACTGTACTGCTGGCCCATGCAGAGCATTCATCAGATTCACAGATCATTAATCAGATTCACAGCATAAAGGCTTCCTCAGCTTCTCACTCTGCCCCTGCAAGGGGCAGGCAGGAGGTGAGCAGGGCTTTGGGAGAGGACACAGATGGACAGCTGACCCATAGACCATCCAATATCACACTTGACAATAAAACTGCAGCGTGCTTTTTCCCAAGAAGCTGTTACTTTGTGAGCAGCACAAGTATTGGTCTGTTGCTAGTGATGTAAATATAAGCACTCGCTTTTAAAATTTTTATTTCACTGTTGAAGTGTCTTTATCTCAACCCATAATTTTTCTCACTTTTTGTCCTTTCATTCTCACCCCCGTCCTACTGAGGGGGAATGAGGAAGAAGTTGCTAGGGTGAACCTAACACAGATCCTCCAGTTTTAATTCAGGTACCCTCAGCTGGGTTCCTAACTGGAAAATCCTCTGTAACATAACGATTTTGTATCATTTCTCCCTAGTACAGAGTAGGAGATACAGTTTTCCTTTGAATTTGGTCTATTTTTTTCACCTCACAAAACATGGTAATTTCCATTTAGTATTCATTACCTACAATCAGGTAGGCAAGTTGAAACTTCAAATATCAGTTCGAGTACAGGCCACATTTTTGCTTTTTAGTCTTTAAAAATAATTTGTTCTTACAATAGAATTATTTAATAATTTATTATTATAAGGTGCTCACAGTAGGGTTTAACCACTACAATTACTGCCAAAAGGGCAACACAACAGTGTACAAAGGATCCTGGCTGTTTTCAAGATGATTAATGATAACTTTTTTGATGCCCTCTTGGTGAAGGGACAGGTGGGAGAAGATGCCCTTCTGAAATCTCATCCTTGCAAACGAGGAAGGGCTGTCCAGGGATGAGGCCTGAAGGCAGTCTTGGTCGCAGCAAATGAAATTGTGAAGTTGAAGATCCTCATGGAAAGGAAAAGAACAGCTGGCAGGATCACAGCCCAACAGACTCGAGTTCTTTCAGGTACTTTCACCTACTTGGCAGAACCCCATGGGTTATTTTCCTAGAGAGAGGAGAAAAATAAATAAAAATTAAGACTTTCAGGAGAGCTGACTGATTTTCAGACTCCTTCAGCCTGAAGAACAGTCCAACTCAATGTGTAGAATAATAAATAGAAGCTACAGGTGACATGCATGGATGAACAAGGAGCTCATGAAGAAATTAAAAAAGAAGCCAGGACAGATGACCTAGGAGGAATTTAGAGACTGTGAGCATGCAGGGGTGTGATCCTAAAATTGAATTTGCCAGCAGGTCAAAGGAGATGATCATTTCCTTCGGCCCAACAATGGCAGGAGACATCTGGAGCGTTGGATCCAGTTCTGGCTCCCCAGGATGAGACATGGCCTTACTGGTGCAAGTCTGGTGAAGGGCCACAAAAACAATTGAGGGGCTGAAAGACCTGTCATGAAGCCTGGAGGTGTTTAAGAGATGACTGGTGAGTGATGAGGGTTAGTGGTTTAGGGGTTACAGGGCAATGCTGGGTTGGCAGCTGGACTGGATGATCTTAAAGGTCTCCTCCAATTTTGATGATTCTCTGAGAAGCTGAGAGCTCAGGAGCTGGTCAGCCTGGAGAAGGCTCCAGGAAATCTCATCAGTGTGTGCAAACGACCCTCCTGTGAGGAAAGGGAGTGGAGAAGATGGAGCTGCACTCAGTGATGTCCAGTGAAAGGACACAGTGGGCAAAAAATTAAATACAGAGAAATCCATTTAACTCTTCAGCAACTTGTTCTGACCATTTTGAGCAGGAGGATGCACCAGACAGCCTCCAGAGAGGCTCATGGTAATACAGGAACAATCAATCTGATGGGGAACTTCATAGCACAAACCAAAAATCAGTGTAACAAACAAGCATGAGAAGAAATGCAAAAAAACAGACAAATTCAAAATGGAGAGAAAAATCTCTGGAACACAATGGCAGATTTCACACTCAGGAGATATTGGCTCCAGTCTTGTTTTGTTTTCTGCCTTTAATTAGCCTCTTAAAAATGGAAAAGCATTAGGAAGAATTCCTCACCCTAGGCTACCCCCTAGTTAGCAAGGAGTGCAAGAGTCCTCACTCTATGCCTATTCCTTAATTCTAACAAAAGAATTGATATTTCAGAACTTAAAGAGCAGCACGGTTTAACTGTTGATGACTCAGTGAACTAAATCAGCTGTGTCAGACAAGACATAGACAATGAAGGAGTTGCTAGAGATATTCTGTATGGTATGGGTTGTCAGGCCTGGCATTCTCCTGAAATCTTGTAAACAGAAGATGGAAACATCTGCCTGCTCATTTTGTTGATCTTCCTACAAGTCTGGGGTGGGGACTTTGTTGTTTGTTTTGGGTTATTTTCTCTCCAGTGTGCTGGCTGGGGAACTTTACTCTGTGCTTCTGAGGACATCTAACCTCAAACCAACTTGGCAGTACTGCAGCAGGCAAATCCCACTGAGGACTTAGGCATCAGGTACAGATACTCCCTGGGGAGAAAAAAACCAACATTATTCTCAATACCAATTCTGTTCTCTCATGAATTTAAATAAAACTTTTAAACATAGTCATCGGGATAATCCTATTGTTATTATGATTCAGAAATGGGATTAAAATCTTCATGCTGTCTATTTCAGAATTCAAATATAGCCACATATTTCCTTAGTTCTAGATCTAGCTGCCATTAAAAAAAATAAAAAAATAGGACTCCTAGAGGGACTTTCAGTCTGTTTTTGATTTGTGGCTTTACCTGGTAGTACAGAAAGAAAAAGTACACTCATCACTATATTTGGTTTCATTTCTGCCCAACACTTGCTTTGCAGCTTCCCATTTCAAGACAAAGTCAAATTTTAAGGCCTAACTCCTCCCTTCATCTGTACATTTGTTAGTACCAGAAGATGCTTCAATTTATCAGCAACGTAGCCACACTTGCAGCCACACAGTCCTGCCCAGAGATGTATTGTAGAAGAGTATCCCTTCAAAGTTTCTGGAAACAGTTCTGAACTGAGATTAATTCTATTAATTTACCTCTTCATTTTTCTCCAGACTATTAAATCTGACAATTTACCCACCACCTAGAGGGGTGTTTCTCCCCTCCTGGCTGAATCAGGCCATTGTGTGAGAAGGCTCCAGCACAAAAATCCACGTCCTCTGCAAACAGACAGCTCGGGGTTTACGAGATTATACTGGATGAGTCAGTACAAGATTGACTTCTGGCTGACTGTCCCAATAAATAATAATGCTTCCTCCAGACAAAACCATCCAGAAAGTGGCACCTAGCCTCCATTTCTTATCGTCCTCCCAGTGACAGCCCCCAGCAAGCAATGCCACCAGGCATGGCTGCCAAGTGCTGGTAAATACCAGGATTTATAAACAGCAGTGAGAGGGAGCTGTAATGAGATCAATGTCGAGGATTGCAGTAAATGGCCTATAAAGCAATTTTTAAATGGGATTTCCTGCAACAAAGGCCAGCTCCCTACAACCTTTTCCAATAATACGAGGTGAAAAGGATCGGATTTGAATTATAATACCCGATACTAAGGCGAGGACAGACAGCTTTGTACTCTCCATACAGGCAGCTGCTCAGGCGATTTGTTAATCTCTCATCGGGAAGCAAAATCTTAAAATAAATTTATACAGGTACATCCAGCCCCAAATTACTGTACCAGAATAATTCGTCATTGTACAATTGAAAGGGGATGAACGATCCTGTCATTATATGGAATATTAGACGGAAGAGATGAAATGAGAGCACGCAGCAAGCGCAGCCATGTTTGTTTTGCTTTCCCAATTCCATTCAGAAAGCTAATAAACTTTGTGAAAGTTTATCGGAAATAGATGTTTTTCGTTGAAACATTTCAAGGCACTAAAAATTCTCTGTGGAGGCTTAGGCAAAAGATTTCTTGCCTGGGAAAAGCCCCTTCGTTTCTCAGGACTGTTTATCTTCCCTCCTCCTGCAAACCCACTCTTACAGCCAATTATTCGATATTTTACCGAAAGAGCAGGACCTGGGGCGCACAGCCCAAGACACAAAGAAGCCGCCCTGAACGCAGCCCTCCCGGCTCCGGGCAAACCCGGGTACCTTCCCAAAGCCTGGAAAAAGAGACCGACAGCCCTGAGTTCTGAGCTGTCTCCTCTCCTCCCGGTACAGGCTGCCCCGGAGGAGCCCAGCTCCTTTGCGCTCTATTTTCAGAGCCGCTCCCTCCTGGCTGCGCATGTCTACAAAGAACGTAGCCACCACTTTGCCCCTTCTTTTTCAATCAGATCCACGCTAAAACCAAAAGTCAAACTATTTCAAAGATTTTTTTTTTTTTCCCCACTCCCTTTAGGAGAGTTTCAGCAGAGAAAGCGCCTCTTTAGGTACATCTGGACGTGATTTTTTCCAGCGCCGCGTTCCCATGAGCCCGTAGTTAAAAATAAATCAAAGACAGGGAACTCGAAGAAGGGAGTTTACGTATTTCTCCGCTGCCCAGGAGGTTTTCTGGTCGTTAAACTGAATTTATAACGCTTGGGGATTTCTTTCCACGTGGGGGCTATTAGCGCGGTATTTATGAGCTATTAGCGCGGGGTTCTGATTGTTAATGTTGATGCCTATTTAAAGCTGCATGTGACTTCACAAGCTTAAGTTATTAGCCCGCTTTCTCTAAAAGGGGAAAGGTGTCCTTAGGAAAAATTAGCACTCGCTGTGGCAGAGCTTTTTGATGCCGGGACGCTGCCCGATGGTTATTTGGAAGTGTAAATCCTGGTAGAGCCTTAACTGCACGCATTTGGGGGTGGCTTTTTTTTTTTTTTCTCTATTTTTCTTTTTTGAATTTTTTTTCCTTCTTCCTCTTTTAGGAAGAACGAGTGTTTGAATTGTACCGACCGGTAGAAATATTTCAGGAAGGTTTTGACATAGGACTCGCCACTGTCAACAGTACACCTGAATGTTAATTAGAAAATAAAGTAATCACAAAGACAAAAATAAATAAACGACAATTGTCTTTCTGACCTGGGTCCCCCTTTATTTTATCCACTGCCTTCACTGGGATGGGTGTGGTTGTGGTCTTGGTTTTACTTTTTATCTTATTTGAGACACTTTGCCGAGTGGCATTCCCAAAACGCTGTGGGGAATTTGTTGCCACCGCCAGGGCTGGGATGACCCGGCTCTGTCTCCCAGGACTGTACATCTTATGGCACGGCCGGGGCTGAGGTGACCCGAAAAAAATAAAAAAATTATTTTTCCCACCTACAAACAGCAGCCACTCTCCGCGCCGAGCTCCGGCAGGCTCAGGGTTCCTGGGGGTGACCCCCACGGGCCTGTCCGGACTGGCACTGACCCTGAAGGCCACCGGGTTCCTCCGTCCTGTCCCTGGGAAGGGGACACGGCTCGGCCTGAATGCCTGCCGGTCGCCTGGGTGCTCCTGGTGAGCACTGACCGAAGGGATGGCCCCTTTTCAGTGACCGAGAGAAAGAAGGGAACGGCACGGTTTCATGGCTGGAAAGCAGCCGGGAACGCTGGGTTAGCCAGGTTGAGTGCTGCAAGGGGCAGGGCTGGGCAGCAGCTCCCCTTCCCCCCGGCAGTGGGAGAAGCCGCCCCTCTGCCCCATCCCTCCCTCCAGCCGCCCGCTTGAGGCTGAACAGAGTAGATGGGGCAGAAAGGGGGGTTGGAAGGGAACACATTTGCTCATTAAAAAAGCTTCAAATGTGGCAGAAGTCTGTCAACCAGTTGATCCGAGCCCTCTGTTCCTCTGGGGGGAGGGCGGGGTCCCCCCCAGCCCCGAGTTCATCCAGGGATTCTCGCAGGTGACCCCGGCTGGGGCGGGGGTGGCTCGGCGGGGCTCCGGAGCTGCGGGCAGGGGAGCTGCGGGCAGGGCAGCCCCGGCCTCTCTCTCCCCTCCCGCTCCGGGCAGGGAGGGCACTGGCACGGCGGGGACAGGGGACAGGGCAGCGCCGCGGACACAGGGCCACAAACAGGCGAACAAACAAGAGGCGCTGGCAGGGCACGGGTGGGGATGCTGACCGGACCCCAGCTCACCGCAGCCGCCACGGCTCCAGGGCTCGCCCGCAGCTCTGGGAGCGATGCGGGAGCAGCCAGGGATGCTGCGGAGCCGCCGGGAAGCCCCGGTTCTTGCCGTGACCCCGGGGAAGGCGCAGATCTGACAACTAATCGATCCGTGCCCATTAACCCAGGCTTCCAGGAAGCGGTGTGAATCGTCCTGCTCCACCTTTCACATCCAAACAGCAGAGCTAATGCGAATAGAAGATCGCTAAACAGCATGATGCTGTTGGTGCTAAACCAGCAAATCAAACCTTACCAATGTTCCCGAGAACTGCATCTCCTCCCCCCCCCAAAAAAAACCCCAACTGCACAAACAAACTAGCCCCAAACCAAAACAAAACACCCCGATCAGACCTAGATTTCAAAGCTGCCCAGGGACGAGCGGGCTCTCACGGAGGCATGTTTGTGTAGCATGTCAGTGCTACGAATGGTTTCACACACCCACAAATGTGAGCAGAAGCTGGCCAAGTCCCGCTCGGCCCCACCGAGGAGCCTCAGTCACCCGCGCCCGACCTGCGGGCTGCGCTTATGTGCCCAAGGAAGAGCAGCAGCATCTCTGCTGCTGAGTCAAATGTCACCAGAAGCCCAGTGACCACCTGCCTATTCTGTTTTTGCCTAAAATAAATGGATCATTTATTTCGTAGTTCTACTTTTATTCTTTCTCTCAAGTCCTTAGTTTTTCACTTTCCTTCTTTCTTCCTTCCTTTTTCGGTTTCTCTTTTCTTTCCTTCCTCTCTCCATTTCTCTCTCCTTCCACTCTTTTATCCTCTTGCTCATTCTTTCGTTCTTTCCAGTCTTTGGCTCTGGCTTGAAGGAGATCCGATGTGATTAAACTCACAGGGCGTTGGAGGGCAGAGGTAAATTAAGCCAAAGCGACAGAAAAGATGAAAGAAGCTTGCTCAACTCTAGTGCCCGAGGACAGCTCCCCTCCGCCTTCCTCCCCTGTGTCACGCAAGCTCCCCGCCGCCTTCCCCGGGGCCTTTCTGCCCATCCTGCCCCGGAGCCGCTTCTTCCGACGACACCAACAAGGATTCCTTTTTCTTTTCTTTTTACCTCGAGTTTCCCCGGGGCGCGCAGAGAAACGCGGAGCGCTGCCTGGCCCTGCCCGGCCCGGCTCTGCCCAGCTCCGACAGGAGGGGAAACCTCGGCGGGAGGATGGGATGCAGAGATGGAAGGAAGGGTCGGACCTGGGGTGTCTTCTGGGCTGACAAAATCCCGCACAGGAGGTGTGTGCACAGGAGGTGTGTGCCCGCTCCGAGCTCCGGCGGCGCTGCCCCGAGCCCGGGATCCGCCGCAGCGCTCGGCGCTCCCAGGTGGGAAGGGGCAGCCCCGGCTCTGCCCGGGCCCCCCGCCCCAAAAACACAGGGAAAGGAAGAAAGAGAGGGTCCCGATCCCTACGCTCCACCTGCAATGCAGACAGCGCTTAAACACAGTCTAAACCTTGAGTTTTTCTTAGCGCAAAAAGTAACGATAATGATAGCAAAACCACACAAGCAAACAAAAAGTGCGCAAACCTACTCCAATTTAAAATTCCGTCTTGCAGGGCAAGAATGCCTGCGTTTTTTCTGTTCAACGGGAGCTTTTAAACGTTAAAGATGTTCGGAACCACATTAAAGGTATCTCGAAATACAGCAATGAAAGGAGACAACAAAATCCGACTGTAGGTCCCTCTTTATCTTTTGGGAAATCAGAGAAAAACAAAATGCGGAGACCAATTAAAAGAGCTGAAAATCTCGATCTGCGACAACCCCAGACATAAATAATTTTCAGAGTATTGGCACGGCAATAAGTCCCGTAAATGGATGCGCAGCTGAATTTTAAAGTTCGTCAGTACACAGCCACTTTCAGAGATAGGCAGCTTTAAAAATAGCCCATACTCTGGTTTTGGGATTTTTTTTTCCCCTATAAAATAAGGTGTAAAGGACATTTTGAAATTTATTTATAGCTGTAGCTAAATCAAGCTATCGAAATGAGAGAACAGAATTGGCCAATAATGCTGGGATGCAGATCTAACATCGGCCCGAGGTGAAATACATAAAAACTGCTGTGCAACGAAATACTGCAGAGATTTATAGGATAAAAATACAATAAAAACCGAAGTATGCAGTTACTTCCCATCGTAACAATTATGCGTTTTAAGTGAGGAGAGATTGCATTTGGAGCGATCAATTCCGTGTCAAAAAACCTTTTTTTCAGAGAGTTGTGGAGAAATTTGTGTCTTTAAATGTGGTTTAAAATGAAACGTGGTTTTTTTGGGAAGTAAACGTGCAATCTTAATTTTACTACACTCGGAGGGAATTAAATAAGTTAATACAAAACAGAGTATTTTTTTTTTTTAACGGGAAAATAAGTGAGAGCAAGTGAGGCCGGTTGTGGGGTTGTTCGTGTATTGATTTGTTTCTCTGATGGATCTTTTCATCAGAAAGCTATCAACAGGAAGAAAAAAAAAAGAAAAAAAAAAAAGAAAAAGAAAATCAGGTGGATTTTTTTCCCTATGAGAGAAGGTCTTGGGCGAAATACACAGAGTTCCACCGCCGGGTTCTCACCCCTCCCCAAACGCAGGACTTTTCTGGCGAGAGAACCACGCGTGATTTGCAGAGCAACCGCAAATCACTCCCGATGACTATTCCCTCCTTGCCCGAGTCTGCTTAATTTGTAAATAAGTTTCAGGGCCCCTTTTCACAGAACCCAGTTGAGCAGGTAATTTGTTGTTAGTGTTTGTTTAAATGTTGTGAACCATGCACTCAAAAATAGGAAAACTATACACAAAAGAGGCAAACATGGGAACACAACTGGAAATTACTGAGTTATAAAAATGTCAAAGAAGAGCAATTTGCAAAGAGGCATCAGTAATTGTCTCCTACATTAACGGAAATGATTTGCCAAGCCCAACACTTTTGTTCTCCCCAGGATGGACGGGCGCTTTGCCATGGACCTCAATGAACTGGATCAGGACATTTTTATCAGGCTCTCAGCCCAGGGGGGTGCTCAGGACCCGGTGCTGGATCCTGCCTTGCAAACCTGCAATCCTGGAGTGAGTTTTCATGGCGAATTGAGTGGATTTATCGTAGTCTGCCTGGAGGAGAAGGAGACCCACGCCTCTGAGCCTCAGCTTTGAGGACATCTCCCAAGGATTCAAGGGAAGCAGCCACAGCTGTCAGTGGGAGCACAGGGTTGATGCACAGATTGATGGGATGGTCTCCAGCAGGCCTGGGAGGGACATATTGTGGACCTGCTCATGCCACCATATGGTGAGGGGCTCTGGTCAGTCTGAGATGCCTGGGAGAGCCACACTTCCCCCCAGCCCAGGGAGGCTTAAACAAGTCAGTCCCCTGCTGTTTAGCTCTATCATCTCCCCTAAAGTCACTTTTCATAAATGAACGCTCATCGTAGAGCCAGTCTGGCTTCTCATTCTGTTGAGACCCCATTTTCCTGCTGGAATATGGGGAGAAATATTTTGCCTCAGGTTCAGCCAGGCAGAAATGAAGCTGGCACAGACTGACTGTGGCTCTGTGGGGGTCGTATTTTGTTGCTTACCTTTTTCTGCCTTATTTAGGACACTCCAAACTTAGAAACTGATGTGCAAAGAGGTAAGTCCAAATTCAGAGCTCCAGACTCCTGCTTCTCCATCTTCAGGGGTTTTTTTCCCAAAACTCTTTTCTTGCATTCATATAGTCAAAAAAAAAAACCCACAAAAAAACTGCCCAAAGCTAGAGGCTGACACAGTGGGATGACTGCAGGTACCACAGCTGAAACCTGCCATGTGTTAAGCCAGAGCTGGTTGTGTTCAGAGCTGGTTTCTAACTGCTCACATTTACATCTGCAGGGCTCTGCCCAGTCCCTTGCTTGTATTTTGAAAGGGAATATTTTTGCACAGACTGACTCAGTAAAGTGTATCTGGTGTTAGGTCTGCCAGAAAGGTTTTATCTCAGATATGCTGACTATCCAGGGAAGCATAAAACAAACATCCACAGTACAACACTGCACTGCGGAAAAAACACTTTATGAATTTCAAAGCATTATGCTTGTTTAAAAACACAGCTACTGGTGTAGCATGTTGCTGGTGATAGCCACAATAAAACCTGCACACTGCACTGAAGCCAGGATTTTACTGAAGGCTCTGCTTGTGATTTTGTTGCTGAAGAAGTACCAATCACTTGTAATGAACCTGCAGCAGGATATAGCACAGTTCCAAGCACACTATTTTCATAAAAGAATGGGCATTTATTTTTGTTATTAAAAAAATTTAAATAAACTTCCAACTTTCAGACATGAAATTTCTAATTAACAGATCAGGATCTAGTATGCTAACCAACTAAAAATCATAACATTCTATTAATTTTCAGGTGGAAATTCCTTTCTTCCCTCTACCATTTACCTCACAGGGGATATTTCTTTTTAACCTAAAAGCAAAAGGAATATTTTGCACTTATCCTACAAAGGATTTTTTTGTTAAGCTGATTTCTTGTATCCCATGAACAGTATTAGGCAACAAGATAATATGGATTTTCCTCGCTGAGACCTATAAGATAGGATTAAATAACTGCTCAGGGCCTGATCCTGCCCTGCATTTTTCAGGCTTTTATGCCTGGTACTGAGTAGCCGAGAGGCCAGCAAGCCCCCATGGAGCAAATTCCAGCTCAGAGTCTCTGAGAAGCAGCCACTTTGCAGGCCTCCCTACAGCGAGCATCGCTCAGCTGCCTCGGCCAAGCAGGGTGCCAGAGCCCCAACTTCACCTGGAAACACCAGGACTATTCAGAACTCTGCTCAGAAGAAAAGTGACATTAATTTGCTTCGATATGGGCTGTGCTTTTGCTTAGGGAATCCATGGAAATCTGGATTTTGACATCCTTCACATGCGCTGCCCTTTGCCTTCGAGCCTTTCAACAGTGCCAGCAGGATGGGCTGAAGAAAACCCCAGCACACAAACAGGCTCGCTGCTCACATCACACGGAGAAAACGCAGAATTGGGCTGGCAGTTTTCAGGTTTGGCTTTTGATATTTAGTAAAGTCAAGCTTAGGCAGGATCACAAGCACATTAGGCCAGGATTAGGTGTTAGTGGGACTAGCTGGGCAGAAGGGAAGCCAACCTAGGCTGCTGTGCAGATGCTGTAAGAAGAAGGAACCCCAGGCAGAATGGATATGGAGATTAAGTTTGCCTGACATTTCACATTTTTAGACACTGCTGTGACCCGATGCTTAGAACTTTGGGCTGAATCTTACTTGACACAAAGGGAAAGGAATATTTTTGGCAAGGAAAAGAGAATGTGTTGGATATTGTTATAAAGGGCAAGGATTACTACAAATGATTGCTGCAACAAAGTAACTTCACCTTCTCTGCAGATCCTGCAGTTGTGATGCAGCTCCCAGAGATATTTCAGAGATTGTAACGACAATAATTGCAAACATAAAAATAAATTTAAAAATAACTACAAAACTATCACTTCCAACCCTCCTAGGAGCTCTGTGTTGGCACCTGACTGGCAGCAGTCAGGAGCTGTCACACTCTGAAAAACATTCAACAGGTAAGACAAGAAAATGTGCAAAATATTATCCTGAAAACTTTCTGAGGAACAAAATAATTATTTTTGCACCAAAATGTAATTGTAGGTTGAAGTTTTGTAAGGGAGCAAAGCATGTAAAAAGATTTAGATCCCATTTACATGCAATGTCTGTCTTAACCCCTTTAGATAACTTTGAAAATTGTACTGTAAACCTCGGAGTAATACCTACATTGGCCAAACACATCAATAAGGAAAGGTCCCTAATTTGAGGAAATATTTCCAGTTCTATAAAAATTTCCTGTTGATTTATGAGGGCAGGATTTAAGTGTGTTTCTATTTTTAGTTTCGGATGGTTAATGAGTCTGTGATGCATTTAATGCACTGAATGAGTTAGTTACTTTCAACACTCTTCTTTTTCTGTGAAAATAAAACCAAATACAGTTTTAAAAGGTTCTAGATAAATTTAAACCTTTTTTTTTAAAAAAAGAAAATTTCACTATTGATTGCTGGGTTTTTTTTACCTAAAGCAGAAAAAAATTGAATATATGTGTGTGTGTGAGTAGGAAGGGAGCAGTTATGCTCTGCAGATTGTGTGCTCAACAGGATTTTACTTACACAGAGTTGTTTAAATTTTGACTTGTAATTTGTATTCACTGATTGGGCATAACTGATAAATCCACTTGTTTTTCCCTTTTTAATTTTTTTTCTGTATGTTTTTAGAGATCCATACTTTCTTTTTTCACCAGATTTGTTGGGGTTCCTTCTTCGATCTACCAGTTTGCCCTGCAGTCACCGCAACTGAATCCAGCTGACAAGAGGAATTTCAATAACACTGAGAGATTTTTAGGAGTTTTGCTACTATTGCCATAATCCTGTCTCACAACCAGAAGCATCCACTGATGAGTCAGAACATGTCATGCCTCCTACCTTGTCTCCTGAGCAGGAGTAAATATCCCACACTGCTGCCCTTGGGTTTGAGCCTGGCCATCTGCAGTGACAGAGCTGTAGCTGCAAGGTGCCCCTAGAGCTGCCCTAGATCTCTATGGCAATCTACGACTTCTCTGTACATGAAAAGCTGACATTTTTATCTGCAGAAGGAGGACACAAGGTGATTATTAGGTACTAGAAACAAACTGTAATGTGCTAAATGTTTTCTCTTGTCATAATATAAAACTTCTGTTTGTTTTTAAATAAGTAATATGTCTGTGAAACATGGCTCTTGAACACATTTTCAGAGGTACTTTTGCTTTATTGTTAAGCACATCCTTAATTTTATTGCCTAATGTTTTCCTTCTCACTGGAAATTTGCAGCTCTAAAGACTCCAGATGAAACTGTAAGGAATTCTTCCTGATCTAGCACCATCCTAGCTGACAAAGTGTCAAAACTAAAAAGTGCAACTCAGAGCTCTGAACTGGGTGACCCAATATTCCTGTACTGCGTCTCCAGCTGTGTCTTCAGCTCACCCAGTGCTCACCCAGGGTGTGTCTCAGCAGAAATTGTAATCTTCTGCTTCTAAACTACTTAGAGTAGGTCCAAGGTACTTTCTGAAATATACTTGTATTAAGCTCAGCAAGTATACCTGACTTTGTGGAATGAAGGGACCAGGAGATTCTGTCCTCATATGGGAGTCATTCTGGATATGCAAAGGTCTGTCTTGAACTTTCATGTATCTTGTTGAGTAAATATTTTCTGAGTCAAACTGGTATTCAAGGAGTGTGTATGCACCATGGGTTTATTAAATGGCATCATTCTGTGCATTGGTTCCTTTTCCTTCCTAACACCCTATTTTTCTTCTTGACTACAGCAGAAAACTGACATGATTCTTTTAAAGATTCATGGAAAGTGGCTCATGGTTCCTTTGCAGATGGTGATAGCTAGGTGAGAATCCAGCACTGTGTACATGTAGATAACTCCTTTGTTTATACATGTATATATGCAAACAGACTTTCATTATTGACTATGTGCAACTGGCTTTTTATTCTCCAGTTTTGAGTTTGCTGTCTTTTATCTATTTTATATCAAAAGATAATTCTGAAAGCATTCATAGATGGTTTTAATTCTGACTGGTCCAGACAATTTTGTAGCATTAAAAAACCCCACTACCTCACTACTCACCTTTTTCCAGACCATTCACAAATATGTTGAACATCTGGATGCCTGCAGGATTTCATCAGCAATTACCTTCTACCATTTATCACTACTTTTTGTTACAAATCTTTTGAGCAGTTATTAATCCAAAGAAGGATCTTCCCTCTTATCCCATTAAATCCTATCTACTTTAAATGAAGCTGATAACTGACCTCATCAAAAGATTTTTAGAAATCTAAGAACATTGCATCAAATATGTGACCTTTATCCACAGGCATATTTTCTGCTTTGAAGAACTTTATTGTACTAGGAGACATAACTTCTCTCTATGAAAGCCATTTCAACTCTATTTCTACCAATGCTCGAGACAGAAGTCAGACATGCTAATCCCTGGTTCTCCAGATGTGGAACAGATCCTTTAAAAACCAGGTGTCACACGAACTTCTCTATCTTCTTCTGATCATGAGGCTGATTTTAATAACTTATTCAGAAATTTAAAATCTATTTTTGTTGGGGGTTTCTTGGGGAATGTTGTCTATCCTGGAGATTTGTCACAATTTATTGTATTGACCCATTCAGTAATTTCCTCTGGTGCTGGGAAGAGCCTACAGCTTATAGTTAGGAATCCAAATGCAAGGGAAGAAATGTGGTTTGCATTTCCTCAAGCAGTTGAAGGAATGGGATATGGTTCTCTTTCTTCCAGCATGAGAGCCTTGATCCCTGTTAATTACTGGGGTGCGTATATGCTCCATCTTGTGTTCTGCTGATTCTTACTAGATCAAACCCTTTTTGAGCTGAATAGGCTGAGGAATGACAGTTTTACAGTTTTGGCATAAGCTGAACATCCTGTGAAGGCTGAGATGGGTCTGACTGAGCATGGATACAGAAGCTCAGATGTTTAGGGACTTGGATGTTAATAGTATCTTGGATGTTAAGTCTGTAGAATTTAGGAGCTCTGCTTGNTTTTTTTTTTTTTTTTTTTTTTTAGTAGAAAAATAATTCTTGTAAGGGTGTGTTGTGGTAAAGCCCGTGAAATTGGAGCAATGAAATTTTCATCATTAATATGCTACTCAAACAGAACTCATACCTGGAACTTTACTGTTACAAGGAAACAAATCAGTCACTCACTTCTGCGAATTTTCATTGCAGACTCCTGTTGAAATCTGACCCTTGGATTTGCAGTACTTCACTACCGTGTGTAAACAAAAGCAGCAGAACGTCCTGGCTTTGTAGTATCTGCATTATTGCATGGTACATACCAAAATCAAATCCCATGCATCTCTTAAATGAACTTTTCCTATAACTCCTGTCCATGTATAACCAGGCATTCAGGCAGATATTTTTTCCTCCTTAAATATTTTATTTGACTTATTAGGAAGCAATATTCAAACTCCACAGTCAGGACAGAAGTTAAGCAAAGAGAAGAAAGAGTAACCTGTGATTTTATCTGAGGCACTGTGGCCAGCGTGCACAGCCCAGGCAGAGGGTGGATCCCACTGGTACCTCAGTGGAGTGACACTCCTGCCTGCTGCACCATCCGCGTTTTGCTCTCCACCTTTGTCACTCCAATGCAGATGCACAACCTCTACATTTTGCAAGTGTGCAAATGGTTGCAGGCCACCAAAGGTGACGCTGTCAAATGTATTATTTCACTCTTGATCTTACTGTACATGCAGGAGTGTCTCTTTTCATGTATGCTTTAAAGAGCTTAATCTAGGAGGCAGCTCGTAACAACAGCTTTCAAGGTCTCTTACTACCACTGTTTTGTAGTTTTACTAACCATGATGAGCACAATGATCTGATAAGACAGTATTATATTTTGTAATATAGAATCAGGACATATTCGCAGTAATGGATATTAATACCCAAATATTGTGACCCAGCTTTTCAGATATTTAACCATCACCTAAATTCTACTTGGTTTTCTCAGGAACTAAAATATAATTTTTTTCATAACAACCTTTGCAGATTTTTGCCTCTGCCCTCCAAGCCTGAATGACTGACCTTTTCCCATGGAGCACTGAAGCGGGGAAAATTACTTCATGTCATCCAACTCATGAAGTTCACAATAGCCCATGCAGGCAGAGATTTTCAGAGCATTATGACTTAATGCGGGGAAAGGTGACATAAAGGGGTGAGGTGAGGATGCTGACAGAGGGAAGAGAAGTTTTATAACTGGTAACAGGACTTTTATTGTCATCCAATAAATCCTGCTCAGAGGAAATACAAACTCCATAACTGCACATGTTCCTGTCTTAATCCCAAAACCTAAAGGGAGGGAATCGAACTGGTACTTCACACATGTGGTGAAGTCTCAACAGTTGCTACAAAACATGGGGAGTCTCAAAGTGTCAACACTTCACAGCTTCCTCTCTGAGCAGAATGAATCACATGCTGGGTGGATTTACCTCGCAGTGAATTGATCGCTGGTGTACAGAGATAGGAGAGATCCAAAGCAAGAACAAAACCCAGCAAGGGCCTGAAGAGCCGAGGAGAGGAATGGAAGAGGCAATGTGACATTTTTGCCAAGGAAAATAAAATAATAGTGCTTTAAAAGACTGACCCAGGCTAAGATTGCAGTGCAATCCAGGGCAGTGTGCTGTGGAGAGAGACAGGAAAATGTCCATGTGGGGCTCCCTGAACTGGTGCTGCATTCCCCTCTGTGCTGTAAGATGTGTGCAGACAGGTAATTGTGTAGAAAACCATCTAGATATTTGGGACAATGGTGTCTTGATGCCTCTGCTTAGATCAGTAGGGCTTTCCTTCCATGCAGCACAAAAAAACACAGAATCCCATGTGTAAAAGCAGATCTTTGTTCATCTTCTTTCCTAAAGCAGAGGTAGAGTTTCTATAATGCTTTGTCATGAGTAATATTCTGGGGAACAAAAGGACTTGGGTGCTACTCATAAAAAGCCCTTTCTGCTTTGCAAATTGGCTTAATTTCAGTTTGACACACTGTAAAATACAGATCATGGTAGAATACTGGAAATGCCACCTCAAATTTTACAGTAATTAGTGGAAATCTGATTTCTAACTGTATGCAAACCCCTGAAACTACTGCTCATGCACTGGTGTTAGCATCAATCTGTGTGCTATGGAAGAAGGTGGAAGATTTTTTTTGCACAATTCTAGAAAAGCAGATCCAGCTCAAAATTCAGCTCCTCCACAGGTAATGGGGAAGTAAGCAGGAAAATAAAAAATAGAGAGAAAGACAAAAATACAGAAATACACAGAGACATGAACAAAGATTAATATTGGTAACTGAACAGTCTGATTTTTAAGTGGTGACCCACAAGTAAAGATAGGAACACCACTGCACGATCTGCAGTTTTCTAGGCTAGGGCAGCCAATATTGATTTAGCCTAAAGAATAGTAAAGGCAGAAGATATAAAGTTCCTGGAAAGACAGCTTGTCTGTTCCTTTCCAGATCTTGCTCTAAATGTATTAACTATTTTTTTTTTTTTAATAAATCTTGACCTTGCTGCATTCCAGGGACTCTTAGAGATGGATTAAGGGCATTTTTAGCTGTGACCAATCTGTTATAGCTGAACTCCTGAGTCATCTGCAGTCTCCTGACTAGTGTGAATTGATGCTTGCCAAATGTCTCTCTCTTTCACTTGTATTTGCTCCACTCTAGGTTTGTTTCTTATACTTCAAGAAGGAGGATATTTTTTTCCTGTGAATAATTTCTTTTTTCACTAAATAGTATCAGAATTTTTATTGACTAAAACTACAGGAAAAAAACCCCAGTGTGATTGTTTCCCTCTCTCTCTTTCTCATTTCTTTTCAACACTTTTTACAATGGGGATTTTATTTGCAGCTCATTTAAGCAGGTTTCCATGTTGAAACACAGATTTAATCTACTCTGCTTCCACCATTCTCCTAAGCAGAAGTACACTATAGTTTTGATGAGCCAGAAAACTCCTATAAATTTGCAGAGGATTTATGGATTTGTGGATTTATGCTCATATAATCATTTGAAGAGAGAAATTGCATGCTGGGTTAGTTTCCTAATCCCAAGGTGTTTTTATCCCACACAGATCCAGGTACTTTGTGAGCTTGGGAGGAAAGCAGTGGGGCTCCCCTGTGTGCCTTTGCTCTGATGTAGATGCATTATTCCCCAGGAAACAGAAACTATGACCAGCCTTACTTTCAGCAAAGCTTAGGAAAGCAGCAGCCGTGGGATCAGGAATTGGCATGAAACACATTGTACTCTGTGCCTTAGTATAGGTGAAAGAAAAAAAGAGGTTATTATTTATTTAAACTCAAATGCAACTGATTGTCAGCCCTCACGGGGATGAAAATATGTGTTTTCACATTTTTCTGTAAATAACTGTTACCAATGCAATTCCAAAACATTGCTATCACTCTAAAAAGAGAAATCAAAACTCCCTTTTTTGCTGGTGGATGATTTACCCACATTTTAAAGAATTTGTGAATTAACAGATACCGTGCTACTTATGTATGTGTGTCTGTACTTGCTTGTACTAGATGATGGTTATTGTGTAAATAAAAACCACGGTGGAATCAATCTAAAAATATTCAGTGTGTTCAACGTTAGCTAACAGCTGAAAAAAGAACAAATCCATTAATGAAGTCTTGCTCCTTACTTTCACTCTCGTATTTGCATTTGTCTTGGTGAAAATTTGCCAAATGATCATGAAAATAATGAAAAATCTTATAACACTCATGCGTTCTCCTGGGTTTAGACCCAGCTGCTCAGAGCCAAGTCTGGAGGAGGAAAAGCATCAGAAAAGTTTGAATTCCGGGGCTCCAGCGGGTCTGTGGGTTCGCAGGGTGGTGAGCCCCATTTCCCCTTTTCCCTTTTCCCTTTCCCCTTTCCTGGAATGCTATTGACATCTAGCGGCGAACTCAGGTTTCACCAAGCACAGAAGACATTTAAAATAAAACCTGGGGGGGAGGGTTGAGGGGGGTGCGAGCAAATTTGTTTCCACCAAATACTAGCAGGCAACCCTTCCAAGACTGAGGAAAGCTTCCCCAGCTCTTTGTCATCCCAGCCTGGCCACAAGGACTCTCCCAGAACTGCAGCTCCCATGGGAAATTCTGTGCAGCACGCTCTATTTTGATGCTGATGATATCAAAGAAACTCAACCTCTGGAGCTGGAACAACGCACAGAGAGTTTAGGACAGTGCTGGCCCCTCGTTCACAACCAATGTACAAACTCCTGATGATCAAACTTCGTCTTTCTGAGGAACAACTCAGTCCCTACAAAAACAGAAGAATAAAGTGAGGACTGTCAGCTCTCAGCTGAAACCAAACATTTCTCACTGAGGAGATTCCCAAATCTTCTCTAGGAGCTCCAAGGGGAAGGAGGCAGGGAAAAGAGAAAAGGAAGGTGAAACAGAGCAGCTAATTGTAGGAGAGATGTCTGCTTCACTTAGAGTTATTCTACTGATACTGCCAAGCACCTCTTGTGCCTCTGACAGTGCTGAGCAGTGACTCAAATGTGATGCTGTGATAAGCAGAGATAGAGGGACCATGGGCCAGAGGCTTGCTCCAAACCCCTTTGCCCTTCTACTGTGAATTAAAGTTATAAGCAGAGCCCATGTAATTTATCTTTGCTGTTCCATCTGAACATCTTTCTGCCTCCTTTCTGAGTGGTCCCATGGAACAATTTCCCCACCCCTCCCCGTGGATGTCCTTGCCATTGAAGCAGAAGCAGTGCCTGGGAGCAGGAGGAGTGGGGAGCAGGGCAAGGCTGACCCCCACCCCAGGATCCAAGGGCTGCTCTGGAGCCGCCTTCCCAGGGGCTCCTCTTGCTTACTGCCCTGCATCTGCCCCATCCCAGGTGCAGCAAGGACACTGAGCTTGGACACAATGCCCTTTACTGGGCAGCCACCTCTTGCCCCATCTTTGCCACAGTCACAGGACATAAGACAAGAGTCACAGATAGAAGTGTGAGAGGGAGTAAAATAAAGTAGGTAACCCCTTGAAGGCACAAACTGTACTGGCTCGAAGTTTCCTGATTAGGGTCTCTTGGGAAATATTGCTCTGACTGCAAGTGAACAATTTTCATTCAATTTTAACCTCAATGTAATTAAAAAACCCTATATATCATAAAATTTCTAAATGTTGAAGCACTAAAGGGGAAAGACATCCACCCCCCCCTTTTTAATTACAAACTGTTAGATAATGTGGACTTTAAATTTGCAGTTGGGATGAAAGAAACTTTTCAGAATATCCTATCTTTCCATGAACTAGGAAACCTTAGTTTCATCTGGACTTGGCTGAAGCTAATAGGGATTTCAATAGCTATTTTGGATTGCTTTGTTTTGCAGGTAGCAGGTCTATTGAATAGCCAGAATGTATTCCTCAAGACCAAGCTGAGAACAACAGATGAAATTCAAAACCACTTTATTCTAGAACATCTTCTAGAACACATATATGAAGAAAGGAAAAAGGAAACATGATCTTAATATATAGATTTAACAGAGACCCTTGAAGAGGTTGGAGAACTGCTGTTTGATCTTAAACCCTGGAGGACTGACAGGATCATTTTGTGTGCCCAGCCCAGCAATGATCACTAACCTAACTGATGACCAAGGGAGGACAGCAATTCTCGAGCTTTACTGGTTCTTGTACTACCCCTAATAAGTCATGTTAAAGTAAAAGAGTGGAACATTAAGATCATCTGTCATCATTAGCTCATGTACAACTTGCAAACTGCTGAAATGGAATTGCTCTGAGCCTTCTCAGCATGACTTAAATGTTCAGAGCGAGTTCCTTGAATCATGTGCCCCTGGATAAGGAGTAAAAAGGCAATTTTAGACGGGAAGTGCAGCTGGTTCTAAACAATCAGCATCAGCATCTCTCCACAGCAATTAAATATGCAGCAGCAGAGTTCTCTGGGGCCTCTGGCCAGGAGCAAGTTGTGCTCCAGTTCCCCTGTAAGGCTGCTTCTTAGTTAGATTTATACATTTTGCGCTTCTTCACCTCCTGTTCCCAGCTCTTCAAAATGAATTTATTGGCAGCAACTTCAACCAGTTCTCTAATAAAATTATGAGGTTAATATTTTAAAATTTCTCAACATATCTATGAGTAGAAAATTTTGCTATTTTTAGACAAGAGGTAAAAAAAGAAAAAGTGATCAGACAAAACGAGCCCCAGGCAAAAGAGAAATTAGAGGTGAAATAATCTAGTCCAGTTCTGTACAACTGTACCTCATTGTTGTATTTAAAAAGGGGTCTTGTAGAGCAAGGAGTCAACACTCTGGTGGTACAGCAATTTCTGTTAGTATAAGTGGAGCACACTACACTTGGAGGCAACTTTTGGAGGATGACTAATCTGTTGAGAAAGAGAATTGAGGGTTATAGATTGATTTCAGTTTTGCATATGATTAATCTTAAATTTTCTGGAGGATTTTTTTCCTATTACTTGTCCTGTCAGCCACAGACCCAGGGAATGGGTTATGCCTTTTTTTCCTTCAATAGGCTTTTCTGCATTTGTCTCCATATGTGTCTCATATTTCTCATGTCTCATGAGTTCTCCTCTCATCATTCTTTATTTTCTCCAGGCTTTCTAATCTCAGCTCCTGTCCTGGTTTTGGCTGGGATTCCTCCAGCCCTTCTAAAACTGTTTTCATGATTCTGAGTGAATTCTTCCTGTTCTCACCAAGTCTGTTTTCAAATAGTTCCTATTCAGCACAGAAGCCAAAAAGAGTATTCCAGCAAGGAGCAGAGAAGATCTCCCGATATTTCAGGCTAGATTGTTTATACACCTTGCTGTGTTGATACAGCAGGATGTTGTTAAATTGGCTTTGCCCCGTGTTGCATCATCATCATCTCACACATTCTTTTCCAGGCAGTGTTACCAACCAACCCCTCTCTGCTTTGCTGGGGTCACAGGGAGCTCTAACCCTGGCCAACGTGCTCAAGTCTACTGCAAATTTTGTGCCATCTGTAAGAGCCAGGTTTGTTGAACCAAACAGGAGACAAGTTGTATGTGCTCTTATATTTTGTCACTAAGCTGCTGAGAGCTACTCAAATATTTTTCCTGACAAGTTTCATATCTACCCATGGAAGCTCTAGCAAGGCCAAAGTTTCCTTTCCTTTTTTTAGAAAAACATCATGAAGTCCTCCCACTGAAGTTCACTAGAGTCAGAAGATATCACATCTGCTGCCTTTCTATCCTTAAATCTTGCTATTCTGCCATTAAAGCAAAGCAAATTGAATTATTAAGCAATTTTTTTCCAAATAATTGCTTATGCAGAATATATTAAGACTCAAATGGTGGAGGTGAGGAGCATTTAGGAAGCCATAGTCTGGTAGCCAACTCTTGAAATCTCATAGAAAATAACAGCAGATATGTCTAGCATATTGCACAGGGGAGATTCTGCTATAACACATCCTGACACCTGGATGACAAGTAGATGGATATTTATTTCTATCTGTATTCCTAGCCTGAGCTCCATCTCCAGAGTTTAGCTAGTGCACTTTCTGGTTATTTGTACTATACTTACACTTTACTGAGTATTTACCCTTAATAAGAGCTCATTATCAGGAAGGGCTTCAGAGCCCAGACTGACTCAGCTCAATTAACTTATGGATGGAGACTATAAGGACCTTAATCCATCAGGCAGACAGTGCACATTAGAATTGCAAAAAGTGCTGGGAGTCTTCTGCAGCAGCTGCAGCAACGTGATGGGGCAAGTTCAGTCTACTTTGTATAAATGAACCAGCAGAAAATGGTTTAAGTTCACAGAACCCTTTGAAATGTTATTGTTGAATGTATGGAACACTGTAATCCACATATATATGCATAAGCAGAAGAAGCTGACAAAAAAACCTTAATCTTTCACATTGCTTTTACTTAAAATTGCTTAAAATCTTTGTGACTAACTGAACTGGGGAGGACTGGCTTTACATAGAAATGGTGAGACTTTGATCAAGGGGAATTCCAGAATAATAGAATTGTTTAGGTTGGAAAAGACCTTTAAAGTAAATGAGCCCTATCATTAAATTATACAACCTTACAACACAACTGAAATTACAATCCAGTGTGCAGCTGACAACAGAAGTAGCAAGAGGTGATTAAGAAGGTGTCCTGATCCCAGCTGGGATAGTTAATTTTCTTTCTAGTAGCAGATACAGTGTTGTGGTTTTGATTAAGTATAAAATATTATTATTATTATTACTATCATTATCGTTATAATTTTTTACCTAATTTCAATTATTAACCTGTATCTCAGCCCACCAGTTTCACCTTTTTCTGATTATCCACCCCATCCCACTGGGGTGTGGAATGAGAAATGTATGATGCTCAGCTGCTGTCTGGAGTAAAACTGTGACAGAAGGTGAAGAAAAGTGGTAAGAGGCGAATTTTTCTATATTCAACTAGATGACACTTTTAGAACAGCAGATGGCTCTGAACACATTGAGTTTAGCATGACAAAGAAGTTAGGATCCATATGAAAAATAAAAATCCAGAATCTGAAACCCAGAATTTCTTCTCTCTATACTGCCATAAGCATCTTCATAAGGGGTCAAGGAAGGGTAAACTGCTTTTAAATTGAGAAGATAACACAAGAAATCTGGCTGTTCCAAGGAAAAATAAATTAATGAGCTTCAGTCAAGGACAAATACAAGAGCAGTGTGTTCAGCTCTGGAGACTACAGTGTTACAAGGACATGGACCTGTTTGAGAGACCAGAGAAGGGACACAAATATTCTCAGAGGATCTGAAGCACCTCTCTTATGAAGACAAGCCAAGAGAATTGAGGTTGCTCAGCATAGAGAAGAAAAGATTCTGGGGACACCTTACAGCAGCCTTTCAGTATCTAAAGAGCCTACAGAGAGCTGGGGAGTGACTTTTGGCAAGGGCATGGGTGGCAAGATGTGGGGAATGGTTGTAAATGGAAAGAGGGAGGTTTAGATTAGATGTTAAAAAGATATTCTTTATTGTGAGGGCAATGAGGCATTGGCACAGCTTGTCCAGGGCAGTTGTGGATGTCCCATCCCTGGAAGGATCAAGCAGAGGTTGGAGCACCTTGGAGCACTCTGGTCTAGTGGAAAGTGTCCCTGTCCATGACAGGGGAGGTGGAACTAAATCTATCATTCCTTCCAACCCAAACCTTTCTGGGGTTCTATGAACAGAGTACCAGCAGAGCAATCTCTGCTGAGGTGTCTGGCAGTGGCCCCTCAGTGTCACACACTGCAGCATCCAGAGCAGCACATGGCCAGTGGCACCCACACAGGGGCCTGTTTCAAGAAGCAGCAACCACAGGCCAGAGGAATCATTTTCTGCATCTACCAAAGAGCCTTCAATGTCACAGTGCCACCCAGAAACCCATGGAATGTCCTTTCTAGGACTGCACAGAGGTGCTTGGGGAGTGCAGAGAATGAAGAACTGAGGGAGCTGTGCACAGAGAAGCTTTGCATAGTGCATTTGGTGGAAGTCTCTGGATTATTGTTTCTTTAAGCAACACTGATCCATGCTGGACCCAGGTAGATGAACTTGACCTCAGTATGGCCTTACTAAGCAGACAGAGCATTTGGTTTAACACTGGTTTTAGATTTCTTTGGTTTTTTTCTCTTGTGTTTTTAAATCAATTTGGAATATGCTAAACTCCAGTAATTTCTAGTCTTTTTCTCTCTGCAGAATTACAGGCTTGTGAGTGGGAAAGGTTTCACTGACACCTACTTAAAGACTTTCAGTGAAGAAAGCAATTAAGTTAGTGATGCGATTTTTTTTTTTTACGGGAATCAAATTAATTTCTTTTGAGCAATTAAAAAGGTTTGTTTGACCTGCCCAGACAGGAGAATTTCCATTTAATTAAGGATCATCTCTATTAACTTTAAAAATTCTAGAGTCCAAGAGATTGTTTAAGGATTATACATAGTTTTCAGGGAGCAAAATGAGCAGTAGCCAGAAAACTCAGTATCTTTAGGTTTACATAAGTTGCTCTGTAAGTGATCCTCTGCTTCTTCCTTGAGAAAGCAGAACATACAACCCTGTTGATAGCGAAAGAACAAACTTTGCTGCTACCTATTTCCTACTCAAGCATGGTCTGTCAAACCATTCTAGAAAGTATTCAAGAAAGGTTTGAATGCTGAAAGCTGCAATAATGTTTGCATGGATTTCCAACCTTTGCATCAGAACCTTATCTCCAAGAAGATAAGGTGCAGATAACCACCTAAAGACTGAATGTCGAATCCTGTGCTGCTGCTATCAGACTGCAATCATTATCACTCCTGAAATCCCCTTTTAGGGGAGGAAAAAGATAAGCACAGAGTAATTTCCTAAAAAGTAGTTTTTCATCTTGGCATTGAAACCAGTTCAGCTTTCATCATTCAGACCCGCTCAGATTCTGCTCAAGAACTGACTTGTGCCAAAGGAAAGCTTTCGAATCTTCATGAGAGTGCAGAACCTGCTGCTGTGCCCCTACAGATGTGTGCCAGAGATGCAGAGCCAAACAAATCCACAGTCCCATCAGGACCAAAACTTTCAGCAGGTTAGCTGTGAAATGGCTGCAAGACCTTTGGCTTAAGAGATGAACAGCTGTGGGTGGGAGTTTAAGGAAGCTCTTCCTGGATTTCAGGACTTGTTATATAAAACAAAAAGACAGTTCTTTAACCACCACTCTCTTCAGTAACTCACACATGCTGCAGTCTCAGCAATGCCTCTGTGTTTCCCAGCAGGAGCTACATAAATCCAAAATCCATCTGTTAAACACAGTCCTCGCTAATTGTTCAGCTCTTTACCATGCCAGGATGTATTCTTGCTTTGACAGAGGCTTTAACTAGAAGATATTTTTGCCAAACAGTAGTTTGCAATTCCATGTTGTAAACAACATGCCCTGTGTATGGTTTGAGACAGATTGCTGACACTCACAGAAAGGGTGAGGAAATCAAGTCTCTGCCTTGACAGCTACAAAGCTGCTGCAGGTTTCTTGTTTGTGTTTCTGAGACTTCAGCAGGAGGTTTTCTGGCTCCCAGAGGCAGTGTATTACTTATTTAATTTTTTTGCTAAAACTCTCCATGTTTTTATTTTTTTTTTTTTTTTAACTTTTATTTTTTATTTTTTTTAATTTTGTTTGCCAGCTCATGGAGAGCAGAATGCAATGGTGAGGGCATTTGCTCAGACCTTTCAATATGACAAAACTGCAGCGTGAGCTCGAAACAATACAATTTACCTTCCAAATTGCACAAACTGAGTATGAACTCAGTATGAACTGAGATTTGTTATGTGAAATATTACACACCTCATGAATAAAATAACACATCATTCCAAATACATTAACCCATTTTATTGTTTCTCTACAGAGGAGGTAACAAATAAAAACGATGCACATCACCAGATTTTCACAACGACAGTAGCTGTATCATCATTAGCCAGGATTTATGAAATGAAAAAAAACTCTTACATCCTTGTAAGGGTTGCATTATTAAAGTTCAGAGCCTAAGAAATAAACATCCAAACACCTATACCTGTACCTAGCAAAGCTTTAGAAGACTGAAATAGTTGTTTCAGATGCCACATTTCACACAACTCATCAACAGAGGGCAGCAAATTCCTTGCAAAACGCAGGAGCGCCGTAGATTTTAGAGATTAGTTTAAACAAAGTATAGCAACGATTGTACTTCTTAGATTCTAAAATCTAGAAGAGAAATACGTGATTTACAAAGTGTCACTGTTAGCTCTCAGTGTTCTGTTACATCAGCTGATGAAATCGAAAAGCTCCAAGTCAACAGAGCACTTCCCAACATCCTAAACTTCTGCTTAACGAAATTTCAGCTTGATAAAGCGTCTGCTCTGCTTTGAGCAGATTCATGGAACAAAGGATGGGAGGAGTTTTTTGAATTTATGTTCATTTTTGAGAAATATGAATTCTTCTGCACCCTTTTGGACTCTAATGAGAAACCTCTCCTTGTTCAGACCTCCCAGCCTCCACACAAGATCACAGCTCAGCCTTAGCAGTTGCTTAAATTGCAATTTCTCTGCCACTGGCTACACCCCAGGCTGCCTGTCCCTGAGCTCTTATGTTGGGCAGGGGGGAATGTTTTACACAGGACTTGTATAAAAAAAAAAAATAAATAAAACTCGGTTTGGAGTTCCTGGGCTTGGATTCTCAATATCCAATATAACGCAAATTGAAGATTTCCCTGTAGCTGAAAAATCCCAAATACTGCTTCTTTGGTGTGTATGAAGAAAGGAGTTTCTGATGCATTCTCTCACCCACTAGAAATTATAAAAGTTGAGTTTGCTCTTTTTTGTTTGTTTGTTTGTTTTGTTTTCTTCTATCCAACTACTTGTCTACTCAAATGAAAATTGGAGAAAATTAGAACTTTTGAATCCTTTAGCAAAATCTGTGGGAATTAGACAGCATGTTTAACCAAAACATCCCAAACCCATTTTCTAGGGGGTGGGAAATAGAAATGACACACTGTGGAAGGTATAAAACTAGTTTTCTCAGGGGGGTGGGGAGGTGGGGGAAAAGGCACTTTTAAAGAATTTTACAGAATAAGAATTGTTTTTTTCATAGGGAAATAAATTTATAATTAATAGGTGTTAAACTTCTGTAGATGGAGGTCAGGAACGTAACCAATATACCTGGGAAAATGCTTTTATGTTTTTGTCTTACCTGAGATAGTAGAAATAGTTTGAGAAAAACAAACTAAAGGAGCCCTTCCAATGAGGTAAGTTTACCTCTTCACTAAATTGCATTTTTTGGGGACAACATTGTATTAATAATTTGATATTTATCTAGTTCCCCGTTTTCCACTGCCTCTTTATAAAAGTGAAGTTTGATTTCACCACAGCTCAGGAGAAGTGTTACCAGTTCATGTAAAAAGTTTGAATTTTTCCATCAGAACAGAAGAAAATGCATAGCATAGAAAGACTTAAGAGGCTCATGTTGTACTCAAAGGGATAGAAGTAAAAATATATATAAGTAAAAAAAAAACAACAGTGGAGACTATACCGATGTTTTAAAACAAGAATAATTTATACAAGGAAAGTTCTCTGCTCAATTATTTATAGCCCATCTTTCCTCTCACCAACCTATCTGTAAGACAGACAGTGAAGGAGCAGATTTTGGATTTCTTTAGGCACCTTAATGTAATGAAAAACCTCTCCTTGAAGGTGTGTGCTTACTCATTCCTATTGCTTAAGCTTCTATCTTTGTATTAGATTGTTTTGATGACTGTAACACAGAATTAAAGATCAGAACACTGAAAATAGTAGATCGAAATATATTTGAACAACAGCTTAGAGGGACTAAAACAACAAATCCAAGTACTTCTGTCTGCTGCAGGTGATTTTCTTCTTCTTTCATTTGGCATTTTAATGACTTGTATTTATCTCTTCAGTTATAACTCCCTGAAAGGCATCTTAGAAAGGCTCACATCACTTATGTAGGAAGATTTCTTATTTTCTTCTCGTGGTCCTGCACAAACCCCAAATCAGGCACATTGCTCGGTTTTGTCCCTGCTGATACCACTAGCACACGATGGAGTGGTACTCTGATTTACCAGTTGTTAACAGCAGTTTTAACAATCCGTTGCAAACTCTAGTGAAGTTGAAAATGCTGAAGACACTCTGACAGGATATCCCCAAGGAAATACATTGTGCAGCTTGGTTTATTATTCCCTCTTCAATCCATGACAGGCATAGAAGATGGTTTTATTCTTACTTTATTCTAAAAGTAATTTTATAAAATAGATTCCAAACGCAGCTTTCTCTAAGAATTTTGCTATGTTGCTTGAATCAAGTGAAAAGAAAACAAGGCAAAGTTTTTTTAACAGGCTGTATTCCTGTTCTATTTCTGCACTGTTAAAGGAGAGGGCTACATCCTTCAGCAGGCCCAGAGATCCTTCCTGACTTTTTGTTAGCCTAATTAGCATGCAAGGAAACAGTGGAAACTCTGGACAAAATGGACAGCAACCCATAAAGTTATTCCCAGCAAAATAACATAGGAACAATAAGAAACATACCTGGAAATCAAGCCTTTAATAGTCAATAGGAACAGAAAATAAATTAAATAAACCCCAAGAGCTAAATAACACAGAAAGAAGGAAGCCAATATTTGGGAGGCACAGTGCATGGATGTGTTTGGCTCTCAGCTTTGCCACCAAGCTCTCTGAAATACAGGTCTGAGCAATTACACAACACCCAAATCCCACAGAGGTGGCAGCTGCTGGCTGAGCTCCTTACCCCAGAGCAGCCAAGATCAGAGACCTGTTGAAAGGCAAAGCGTTTAATTAATGCTGCATACGACAGCAGAAAGCAGCTCCTCTAGCTGTAGTGCTGCTGGAGTAGGAGTATTTAAAAACCAAACGTGAGGAAAAGGCCCTTCTTAGCTGAAGAGTGGGAGAGCCAGGTCCCAGGAGGTGGTGGAACATCCTACTTACATCAGCAGAAACAATCAAGTGCAGCAGCACCTAGCAAAAGCCATTCCCTTAAAATGAAGGAAGATCAGCACAAAGTGTTCTCTCTTGAGTGGAAAAGCACAAGTGAATACTTGTCTGAACGAGCATGTGTTTTACTTTAGCTGTATGAAGGTAAGGAAAATGTATAAAGCAATTATTTTATTAGGGAATTTGACCTAAGGCTCCTGATTTATGTGGATTGTAGGCATACAAAGGAGTTGGAAGTCTTTCTAATGAGGTTTTGGTACCTTAACTTACAAGAGACACGGCTTTTATCAGGGTATCTGTAAAAACTGTAATTTAATTTTTCTCTTTCATTATTTTAGGAGCAAACTTGGATCCTCATACTGTGGGTTTCTGAGATGAGTAAACTCAGCCTCAAGAGTGTTCCATCCATTTGAAGTGTTTTGCATTTAAAATGGGTAGTCTGATACAGGGATTGTTGAATGTGTTGGCTTCTAATGTGGGAGACAAACTCGTAAATTATTAAGGTACCTGTGCTTGGTACTCGGCTTTTTCTATTTAACCTTTTAATGCCTGGTAGCATTCAGTTATTGTGGAGCAGGTGGGAGACAGCACCACTGAAAGAAGTGAGCTAAAATAATGAACCAAAGATATGAACACACTACTTTGAGCATGCTTTAAGAAATACCTTTCTTTTTTTCCTTGAATATAAAAGTTTGAGTTTCAGCATATGTCAACTATTTCATGTTTTTAATCATATCTCTTAACCACTTAAATGATCATTCTCTAGGGAACCAAAGTTTTAGAAGAGAAACTTAAAAATTATATCAAATGTATTCAGCATAAAATCTGCTAACCTGATTATCTCTTTTGACTGTGATGACTCACATCTCACTTGATAGATGGCTTAGTGCTTTGAGTTCTGGCTGCTGAGGCAGTTCCCACATGATTCCTGATGCCTCTGCCCCATCTAAGGAATTGTGTGTTAAAGGTGCATCAGTCTGTGTCAGTGATAAAGGCAGAATAAATGCTTTTCTTTTTCTCTCTGCTGTGTGTGAGTAAAGGCCTACCTGGATTATGGTAGTGCCAGGAAGAAAGGGCAGATCCATATCCTGTTTATTTGGAAACCACAATGAAATAGAGACTGTATCAGTGAAAGAGCGAAGAATCACACCTAAATCAGGAGAAAGGGAGGGTTTCCAGTGTGAGTCCACCAGTTCTTATGATGATGTGGAGAATAAAATCATAGAATCATTAATGCTGGCAAAGACCCTTGAGATCATTGAGTCCAACTATTAACCCAGCACTGCCAGGTCCACACTGAGCCACCTCCCCAAGCACCACATCTGCAGGTTTTTTGATTCTTCCAGAGGCAGTGCTCCCACCACTTCCATGGGGAGCCTGCTCCAATACTTAACCACTCTTTCAGAGAAAACATTTTTCCTAATATCCCACCCAAACCTCCAACTTGAAACTGTTTGCTCACATCCCCTTGCTTGTTAGCTGGGAGCAGAGGCCAAGCCTCACCTGGCTACAGCCTCCTCTGAGGCACAGTGCACTAAGGTCCCTCCTGAGCCTCCTTTCTCCAGGATGAACACCCTCAGCTCCCGCAGCTGCTCCTCACCAGACCTGTGCTCCAGACCCTTCTCCAGCTCCATTGCCCTGCTCTGGACTTGCTCCAGCCCCTTTTTTTATTGTGTGGATCCCAAAACAGGACACAACACTCGAGGCTTGGCCTCACCAGTGCCAGCTGCAGGGGGACAATCACTGCCCTGGCCCTGCTGGTCACAAAATTTCTGATACAAAGCAAGATGTGTGTTTTGAAGCACCTCTCTTTCTTCCCTTTAAATCTGTGTACGGATTTGCATGACTTCCAGAAATGTTGTCCGTTATATTTGCTGGTTGTTTTCCATTACTTAGATTGTCAAGGATAAAGAACAAGAAGTTAAATTCACAGTAAGAGAATGTCCTTTAATTCTTCAATTCTCTTTTCACTGGGGCAGCAAATGTAAAACAAATGATTAGTTCCACTCTACTGTAGTTTAGTTGAGACCTTATGTTCAGTGCCAAAGTACTTTGTCTTAATTTAGGCCTTGAACATGTAAGCACTTGAGCATGTATCTAGATTTATTCACAAGTAAAGATATTGGCTTCAAAGCCTTTGACTACCATATGAAACAAATTTAGCTTTGTAAGGTTAAAGGTCTGGAGACATTATTTCCTCACTATACCAAATAAAAGGAGGCTAAACAAGCTGTGGTTTTTGTAACATTGGTAGATTTTTCTTACAGGTAAAGCTCTCTAATGAAAGTTGTTTTCAGTATTGCTATTCTGGAGATGTCAGGAACAGACAAGTGAAGACAGTGTCACCTTCCAGTGATCTGGCTCATGGTATTCAAGTTATTTTATACAGTGTGATATTTTTTTAGTTTGTTAGTTTGTTTCTGAAAGTTCTTCCCTCCGGGCCTGGTGTAGTGAGTATTGATCCAAACACAGTTAAAACAAGCAGATTTTATTCCTCTTCTTTAATTTTGGGTTTTTTTTTTTTTTTTTTGTGTGTGTGTGTGCAATGACTGTGCCTTCTGGGAATACACTGTGCTTCTTGGAACCTCTGCAAAAGCAGTAAATTATTGGATTTCTTCTGAGTAGATTAAAGAACACGGAGTCATGTCCAAAATGACTGACTTGGTGTTGCAGAAGTCCCTTCAATATGGGACTTCAGTGCTGTCTAGAATTGTATGTCACAAGCCCTGCGTAAAAAAAACCTCAATTCCATCTATAAAAAACCTGCCTTTTAAAGAGTAAATCTCAGCAATATGTGCTGAAAGCTATCTGAACTATTCAGCTCTGTGTGACTAATAGATTCCATTGCTACCAAGATCCACTGCCAAGATGACAGAGATTTCTGTTGTGAGATCTTCTTTGTGAGACAACAGAAACTATAAAAAAAAAATCAAACCAAAGCCCCCTGAAACAACAAAACTAACAAAGAAAAATACCCCACCCCTAAATCCCTAAAACCATTCATACTCCCCAGAACCAATCAAAATAAGACCACCTTAAACAAAGAACACCCATAACTACCATGACCTTTTGGGTGAAAAACTCTTTATTTAATGAAAGATCTAAATATTTTCTCCCCATCATTAAAAAGATCAATACATGATTTGATTCAAGAACCTGGAGAAGGGGGAAAACATGTAATGGTCACTCATGGGAACAACATCACTGTAATTCAGCTTTTGCCAAGGGCTCAAAGGTTCAAGACAGTGACACTTCTGTGTGCTTAGCCCTGTTTGCCTTTTCTGTTTGTGTTTCTTTTTCAGAAATAATAAAGGATATGGAGCTGAGTGGTCCCATCTGACCATGAGAAAAGGAGGCTGTTTCAGGGGTTTATCTCCCCAGATTGCAGATGTCTGAGAGTCCTTTGAGAGGCACCTTGCTGTGAAGAAGAGCTGCAGATGGGGCCAGAGCTCTGACACGGGGGTGATGCTGCTCCTTTCCCACCTGCTGTCCACTGAAATCCTGTTACAGCTGGTCTGGAGCTGCACATGGGACCATGGGGAAGGAGTGAAGGTGTGGTTTGCATTGCCAGTGTCCAAAACAGGAGGAATGTATAAAAGCAAATACATAGCTCATAGGTAATGTTTGACACCATGCTGGTCTCAGCCTGTCCAGCGATGACAGATGTTGTTCTATTCCGGTGAACAGAAATATAGCTGAACCACAGGTTGCTGCAGATTCAAAAAAGTTTAATGGCCTACTTGAATCTTGGGAGAAGCTAGTGTTTGCTCTTTACAGTGGTTGATACCTTGCAAGTTGCTCCTTTTCTGCATCAGTCCTAATCCAGCCCTTCGACTCTGTATAGGAATTATTCTGAATATTCTGATATCCTTCTCTCTGAGTCCTGCTCAAAAAGGTGCATTGCTTGATAGCTACATACCTTGTACAGACAGAAGGACTGGCAATGGTTCTTCCAGGACCTGCAAGAATCTCTGTGGATGCCTTGTTTCTGAGTCACGCTTTTTCCTTTGAGCCTCCTAGCAACTGTGCATGCATTTTTCACTTCAAGGTAAGACTTCTACTGGAGGCCATGCAAAAACCTGCTTCAGGAAGACACATAAGTAATTTCAGAGGTTCCCTGTGTGTTTCAGCACAGTAGCATTGAGATGATCGTGTTGATGAGCGTAACAACCTAAACCAAAGTGCCATTATCATTAATGTTACATACTACCACTGTGTTACCTGCTTTTAACAGGAACAATGCCTTGTAGAAGGAGAAACAGTACCTGAAAGGATACAGAAATAAGAATGCTGGTCAATATAAAATAAATACAGTCAGGATCTGTTGCTATTTCATTGTAAGCAGAGAGCTTGGAATAGGCAATCAGAGATATAAATTAGCAGTAACTGATATAAGCTGATACTTTGGGCTGAAATGCAGCTCCAAATAAAAAGTCACTCGACTAATTCAAGGAACTTGAGGTGCTTTGTATTTTCCCCAGGTTTATTTGCTGCTCACTTTCTAGAAAAGCTGTGTTTCACTTTACTGAATCTTTTGTAGTTCTGTAGAACAATATCACCATCTTGTTTTTCTTGTGAATATTGCTGATGATATTGTCACTGGGTGGTCCCTGGTGCTCAGCACTTCCACTGTGTAGCAAACCTAAAAGAGGAGGCTCTTTGGCTGGTGGAGCTACCTTTGGGTAATTAAAAAAAGGGGATGTGGAGCTTCACCATTCACGTTGGGCTCTCTGGAAAACTGTTTTCAGTGACTAACCTGGTTCACAAGACAAGTTTTCAGCAACAGTCTCACTTCTAGACTTTATTGCAGCATTGTGGCCATGATTTATTAGATGGATCAAAGAGTTTTAAATAAATCTGATATGTTTATATCCAGAGGGAAGGTCTTACAGTCCTCAGCTCTCAGTTCTTCCCAGTTTCAATGAAGCAAGGAAGATGCTGAGAACCAGAGACATTTAAGGCTGTGTCACAGAGATATAAATGTGCACATATACATTTGTGTGGAGCAAGCTAGGTTACACTTGTATAAATATAAGGCAGCAGGTGGACCTGACAAGGGCTGTTTTATCATGGTTTGAGGACTTAATCGAACTGGAACTACAGCTGGGATCTCTGTACAGCTTGGATTTTGTATAATCAAGTTTCTCACGTGCCCATGGACCAAGGTGCCTGTGTGCAGTTTCTCCTCTCAGTTCCAAGTATCATTCTGAGACTGGTTAGGAAGTCTTTAGTGCAGAGCCCCGTGACTGAATTTACATTTGTGACAGGATGTGCTCTCACAGGAGACAATGTAGTCCTACATCCAGAGATTTTTCTGTAAGGGAAGAATAGAAAAGGCAAATTACTAACTGCAGAAATTACAAAGAACAATTCTTGGTAAAAAGAGGATAATCTGTTGCATAGGCTCTTACTTGGAACACATTAGCTATATTCCAAGAATCCAGCTAACAAGGGTAATAAAGAAATGCAGCAGGTGATATCTGTGAGCATTAAAATCAACCCTGTGGAAGTATAATTGGACTCCTGTTGTTAGCTGAGGGTGGAACTGTTCCAGTTGGGCAGCTTCCCTTGGATATTGCCCAGTTCCAGCAATATTGACCCGTACAGCCAGCTCTGAGCTGTTGCCTCCAGCCCACGGAGAGGAAGAGGGAGCAAAGACTTGTTAACTGGTTGGAAAAATAAGACAATGTATGTGTGATAAATTACTCTGTAAAATATTCTAAAATGCTTCCTGCTAACATATGGGGAGCTCACGGTTGAGTTCACTCACCTTCTTGGGGCTTAGTGATGTGGGATAATGCTGTCCTTCAGTCGAGGAATCAAAGTATATATTGGCTTGCCCAAGCACAAACAGCACTCTTGTGGGAAGGAACGAACTCAGGTCTTCTGCCCACAAGACAGCTCCTTTCTCCCCAGTCTAGTCTTGCCTGCTTGAACCATTTCAGGGTTCAGGAAGCAAGGAAAGGTACTGTGATCAATATGAGAGGATTTACTAATTTGCTGGCTTTCTTCCCTGATTTGGTTGATGAATCTCTGATAAAAGAGTAAAGCTCCAAGAGCTTTACTTTTTTTCATCTTCCTAATGGGCTGCACTGAGTTTTGTGACCCTTTACCTTCTATAGAGGTGAGGGGGGGTGTGGGAGGAAATTTATGTGAACCAATGTGTTTAGAGGTGCTGTTCTGCAGCTGTTCTGAAACCATGTTTCTCTGATTCCACTTCCTAGCTCCTTTAACCCCTCTTTCCTTCTTTATCCCCCCAGCTATGTGAATAGTTCCATTCTCCACCTTGGACCTGCAGGCAGATTCCAGGTCAAAAACCATTATGAGTAATAGGCAACCAGACATAAAATCCATGTAATGCATGAACATACTTGATAACAGAGTAATTTCTTCTGTGACAAGACTTGTAGTTGAGATCAATGGTATAATGGCTTTAGTACACTTGTGTGTGGATATGTGATATTGCCTGGCTTCCTTTTCTGAAGAGGAGCCCCTCCTGGTGAGTATCTTGGTTTAATCACTCTGTGTGCCGGAAACCCTCAGCTGATGCCAGGAATAAATACGGGAGGGCTTTAGGGTTTTCAATACCAGGACATCGCCCCTTCCCACAAAATTACTGCGAGGGAAGAAACCAGAGGAAAAAAATAATTGTGATAGGAGTTGTCTGAGGTGGTAAAATAACAGGATGACTTCTGAGTCCTGTATTTTCAGCTCTTGGTGTTTTGTAAATAGAATTTTCTGAAAGTATGGGAATAACCACACAGGCATTCCCCTTCAATTTTTTAATGTAAAGATGAGTCTTTGTGATTATTGTTGCCTGTGACTTTAAAGTGGTTGTGCTATAACTTGCTGCTAAGAAGAAAATACACTAGTTTTTAACTTGTTTATGATAAGAGAGCAGAAACTTTATGGGTATTAACTAAAACAGAATTGAAAGGTATGTGGAATAGCACATAGGTGAAAGGAGATGGGAGGGAAGAGTTTTTGAACAAAAATCTATTGAAGAAAAGAAATTAAGTTCTGTGCAATAATAATTGCAGCTTTTCAGGAACACACAACCAGGTACATGGTAGTCCTCCAAGTTAATTCAAGTACACAGACAGAAGATGAAGAGCTGAGTCCTGCCAGCAAGGGAATAAAACACCTGAGACCACTTCAGTCAATGGGAAAGGAGCACCATGAGTAAAATGAAAAAGTGATTTAAAAAACAAAAAACTGCACCCAAAAGAAAAGTGCAATAAATAAGGCAAGTCTGCCCAGTCCTCTTGCTGCCTTTTTGCTTTCTGGGAAGAGCCATCCCAGTGTGTAGAAGACTGTGGAATGGTCATGACAAGAACCAGCCACCACCAGAAGGTGGAAGCCACACTACAGAAGTCAACGTGGGAGGAGAGAAGTGGCCCAAAAATACAGGGCAGTGACTCTAAGAAATCCATCTGAGGCAACTCCTGCTCTCCCACTCACCTTCACATGGGCTTATGGAGATGTTTAGGTATCACGTGTCTATTAAAATGTGAAAATGAACGGGAAAATTATGAGTAGGTAATTAGCACTTGGATATTTCGTATCAGTTTGCTTCTCTGTAAAGGTGTTGCTCTTTTCAATAATTAGTGCTGCATGAGAATGTATGTTATTTTAAAAGAGGGCCTGTTGTGAACTCCAGAATGGCTCATTTTTGTGGCTTTTTCTTTTCCTTTTCTTTCATGTTTTATTACAGTTTGGGAGATAAAGGAAATTTCTTAGAAAAATGAAGAAAATGTAGACTTTGTTCTTGTAGGATAATGACTTCCTTCCATTTATTAGTTAATCTTTAAACAAATGTTATTACAAAGGGAGGGGGTCTTTTGTTTTCAGTTTTTTAGTTGATTGGTGGTTTGAGTTTTTTCTATCATCTTTTCTTCATATCACTAATCCTTGTGCCTGAATCACCATCAACGGGCTTCAGGATTCTTCCTCACTTTAATATTGTTCTGTAACTTTGTCTTCCTTTTTTGACATGCATTTCTGGGAACCTGGAAAAGCTCTTGGAGTAAACACTGTGGGTCAGAACCTTGTGTAGTACACCCGGGCAGGGACATGAGGAGATGACTGCATATGTATTTGAGTTTATGCCTGTAGAAATAATAATTACAACACTTGCCTTTCATCTAGCGGTACGTTGGCTCAGTTTCTTCTAATTGTATTTTGATCATTCAAATAATGCACTTGTGAATCCCAGAGGATTCAGTGCATGATGCTCTTCCCCCTGTCCCAATGACATTAGTAATGCAGTAAGGGTATGTACTCCTTTCCTAAAACTCCTTTTTCTGTATAGCATGCAGGTTTTTTGGTTTGTTTGCTTTCTTGTTTATTTTTCCTTGTGGCTTTCCATTCACAGATTGAAAACTGGAATGACTTTGCTTTAACAGCACTGCCAGGACTGAATTGCTGCAAATGAACGTTCTTGGTGGCCTTTTTGACCAGATGCACTCCTAGGAGTACACAGGTATGCCACCCCTTTCAGCTCATCTCTGGTGCCTCTGAGGAGGATGAAGACAATGACAAAAAATCTGTCTAACGTGGATTGTAGGGATCTCTGAAACTAATGAACATGTTATAAACTGTGGATGTCCATCCCTGTTTATCTGACTCATTGCAGAGCCTCATTCCCACAGGATGGAGTAGAGGCCAGGAGTTTTCTCAGGGCATGGAAGGAAATTGGCCCAGTTAATGGCAAAGAAATCCATAAAGGTGGAATGAATGCACAGAAATATCTAAGCTGGGAAGTCGTTGAGATGAAAGTAGAAGGAAACTGGAATTTCTGAGGAAATGAGGTGCCCTTGCTCTTCCCTAGGCATTCAACAGTGGCTTCAGGTGAAAGGGAACATATTTAGAATGATGGACCCTTGATCTGAGTCAAGAACTTCATATTTAAATAACAGGTAAACTAGTCCAAGTACAGTCTCTACTATCCAAACAGTGTTACTGCCTCTTGAGATTTCTATTTTAAAACACTGAATGACCAGCTAGGATGTCAAAAGCGTTGGTTGGAGTAGCTGTTTGTTTCTCTTGAAGATAACGCAGAGCAATGAGTTCTGCCTCCTGTTTCTTCCCCAAACCAGGTTGTACTCATCAAAGTGCTCCTCCTCTCCCATGAAGGATGCACTCTGGAGGAGACGGGAAGCAGCAGCCAGTGGGTTGCTTTTACAGAGAGGTGCTCCTAGGAGGTTCAGCACAACAATTCAGGTAGAGATAGAAGCAGCATCAAGTGCCATAAACCAATGCCAAAGCAATATTAAGACTTACTCATATTTGGATTTTTCACTCAAGGATTTAATTGCTAAATTGCCATTTGGCTTTAGTTAGCAGAGGAATAATAGGAGGCCAAAAGAGAAAACCACAGCTGAAAAGAAGGTTTTTTTTATTAAACTCTGGATACAGTGAGAAAAGTTGCTTTAAATGCATTAATCCAGGAAATAGAATGGTTTTAACTTTTATGTTTTAAGCGTCTAATAATTGTATGCTTTAGTGAATTGAATGTATTACAAGGGTAAACAGTACTTGGGACATCCAGCTACTGGATTTTCTTTTGTTTGCTTGTTTATTTTTGTTGTTTTTTTCATGAAATAACACTCCAGAGTATATGTAGCAAACTGCTAAAGGTAAGGAGTAAAATAACCTTTAATGCAAAATACATACCTGTGTGCCTAAGGGGAAAATGGTCTAATTTTTTCAAGGGATCTTATAAACAGAAGAGAATGTGCTTAATTCAATAGGTTGTTCGGACTCACTCTCCATTGACCAGTTCCTAAACGCCTTTGGGAGCTCAAGGGGCTTGTATAGATTAGTTGTTCTTGAACTTTTTACCCCAAAACTGTTTTGAGAAAAGTTGAGGTGCTGTGGAAGCCCTCAAGGAGCCGATGAAATCACTGAATAAAAAAATGGAAATGGGATTTCTGGGCTTAGCACAGTAGAAATAAATATGAACTTCTTCATCTTCCTAACTTTCCTGGAATAAAAAACTGAGGTGTTCTGGCAAAGGCTGCAGAATGTATACCTATGGGGCAATGGAAAACAGAGAAGAAATTGTGAAAGAGAACTAGATAGTATGAAAAATACAACAGTATGAAAGTGTCTCTAAATTTTCTTGATGTCTGAATAAAAAGTGAGAAGAAGATACCTCTTGTGTAAGGAGAATCTTCTCTACAAAATGGGTTAAGCTTCTTCCTGCTTGGTAATTTATTGCAGTAAAGGCCAGGAGGCTTTGAAAGAAAAGGACTGAATGTGCAGGGGGATTTATGATCTTCCACAAAACAGATGAAAGCAGTATTGTATTCCCTTTTTTTCTCTGCACTTTTAATATCACTTAAACCACAGCTGATGAAGTCCAATCCTTTCATTTTCATCTGGGAAGAAAGCTAAACAAAATGCCTCAAATTAGATGGATAATGTATATGCCAGGATGGTCTACTTGGTATCTTACTAAAAATCAAGCAATTTGTTGTTTTAGTTTTGTAATTAGAGTATAACTTTATGTCAAAAGGCATCTCTGAGTATTCATTTGGTTGGAAGACAGATGGGGTGGAGGGAGAAGAGATGTAGTCCTCTAGGTGCTTTTCCATGATGATTTATTAAAGACTGTTTGGAATTTTTACAGGAATGAAGTTAAAACACAGATTTCTTGACAGGTTTCCATTGTTGTGCTGTTGTGATTTCTTAAATCGTTTGAGCTCATCAACCAGAAGTGGATATGTAAACATGAAGATGTGGATGTCAATGGGGTCTGTAAGACCACAAAATTATTAGTAATTCTTCTTTTCATATATTTGTTTACATGCTGTGCTGTTTGCTCTCAAAACTGAATTCCATCAGATCAGAAGGCAGATTTGTTTGGTTTACAGGATTTTTCTTTCCCTAGTTTTGGTATGTTTTAGTATTTATGAAGATGAAAATGCCAGTAGGAACATTAGATTACAAAGGTAATTCTGAAAAGGTCAGCAGGTCTGACATGCAATTTGTCTTGTTCAATTAAGCTTTATATTGATGTCCTGTCTGTCTAACCAGTATGGTAATCACTTCAAATATAAGTGATGTGTGGGCAATTATTGTATGTTTTTGTTTGAAAAACAGTCAGAACTCTGAACAGCTCCAATGACAAAGCTAATAAATGTTTAAGCTGCAGTGTGTGATTCTGTCTTGGCTTTGATCATTAGGTTGTGTAGTCTACCTGATTTAATAATTTAATAGGCAAAAGAAGTGTCCAGCTGTAGCATCTGTGGATAAGTTAAGAAATCCTGTCTGGTTTTCATTACTTATCTGAATGAACACATCCAAAATCAACCCGAAATGCAAGAGGCAAGAGCAACTCACTACATCTTCCTTAATCTAATGCCTGTTGCTATGATTCAGCATCATATTGCAAAAGTCAAAATGTATTGACCTGTATGATCCTCCAAAATGCTTGCTTTGCATATTTACTATATCTGAAGCTGTTCAGAGGAATATAAAGAGCAGCTAGAAGAAATGAAGGAAGGATAAGTGTCTTAAGTTTACATAAAATACGTGTTTGCAGAAAATAATGCCAGAGAATTAGAATTTAAAATCCAATCCATTTCAATTATCTATCATGGCTTGCCATTATCCAAGGATTTTATTCATTTGCTTTAACTTTTCTTTCCAACAACTCTCAAATTAAATTGGAAACTATGAAGAGCGGGATGTGAGCACAGCAGCCTGCACGATTATTTCAGGGAATGGTCTTTCTTCATCTTAATGAAATGGGAATACTCATTTATAATTTCACAGTGCAAAAGAACATTGAAGGAATTCAAGTCCATTGGAATAAAACTTATGAAAGTACTCTCCATACTACTAAGAAATGTAAGAGATTAACATTCAGAACAAACAACTGTCCTTAAATCTTGCAAATCATCCTCAAAACCAGTTAATGTTTGAACCTCAT
>PYHW01010756.1:1728169-1825129 GCA_013186435.1 Turdus rufiventris
TAAATTATTGATATTATTTATCAAGTGACAGAAATTTACATGTTTGTTTTTTCTTCATATTTCCATAAGAGTGATTCAAGTATTTAGGTATTTTAAAACTGCTCTAAGTTTTGTCCTCTTCTACCAAAGCACTTTTACTCACAACTTATTTACCTCACTCTGATGTGGCTCTCAAACATGCACGAAACCTGGCTTGCAGGAGGGACTTCTTTGACCCGGCTTGTACAAGTTTTTGGAAGTGTCAAGCAAGAGAAGAAAAATAATACACTTCTTTTGGAGAAGAGACACTGTTGGTGTCTGAGATGGGGTTGTCCTCTGAATTACACAGAAGTTCTTTCTTTGTTTTTCTTGGAAATACCGAAGTCTGAACAGTAATAACAAGATGAGGCTAAAAATCTGCTGCTTTCCTCGATGGAAACTGGCTGTGGGAATTCACATTTCTTACATACTGCACAAGGAACTGAGAAAGAGACTATCTGCTTGTACCTTAAGTGGTCCTGAAATACAGGAATATGTCCCATATCCCTTGGGAACTGCAAAGGATGCAGTGCTGCCCAAGAGATGCCAGTTCTCTTCATGCTGTCTATAAGCTCTGCAACATCAGGTGAAACTTAAATGTTATGGATGCCTCTGCACTAATTGTCTAAGCTGAAAAAGTGTCCCTCTGGAGACAAAATGGCAGATCAAAAGGTAAAGAATGTTCCTTAAAACTCCTACAATAATTGTCTGTGTGGGCCTTGAATTTAGGAATTGATGTAAAAAGGTGAGGATGAGCATTCAAATACTGCCAAGATGAACTTGTGAAGTAGAAAGTAGTAGCATTTCATGAACTCAGTGGGTCTTGCTGCTCTGCAAGCATGTCATAAATTTGAGTAGATCAGAAAGGAACTAGGAAAATATTCAGTGATGAAAAAAAGTGTCCTTGTGGGGAATAGGGGGAGCTGTTTCTGGTAATAATCAGTCTTGGGAGACAATCCAGTATAACTACCTTTATGGAGGGAATACACCTGGAGCAAAAGCTTTTCTTTAGTAAAGCAAAACTTTAATTAGAACTTGTGCTTGGGAAGCTGATCCAAGGCAAGACTGGTATGTCTAAACAAAAAGAACAGTCTATTACCCTCCCCTCTCTCAAAATGGTTAAGATTATTCCCAGGGCTAAAATAATAAACATCAGAAGCCCCTTTTGAAGAGATAAATGAGTAACTTATTTTAACTCTAGTGTTTGGCTTTTACTGCCTCTGGCCTCCTGAAGGAGAAAGATTGTAAGGCTTATGTTAATAAGAAAATTACAAACGCAACCAAACTGGATAAATACCTGAATGGCCTTTGTCTCCTGCCATCACACTTGAAACAGAAGCCAGTTCTGAAAGACATATTTGAAGACCTTTTTCATCGACCCAGATGTGTTAAGGTATTTTAGTAGAATGAAGGGGCTACTTCCTTTTGTCTTAAAAGGCAGAAGGATTATCCACCCTTCCTGAAGTTTAATTCTTTTGAAGTTTGTATTCATGCAGCTTGTACATCCTGATGGAAAGGAGTTCACATGGTTCTAGATATCCTGAACTTATTAGAAAGGCTTTAGTGAAGATCAGATGTCTGGCATTAGTCTGTCCATTTGTTCTACAAAGAGAGATTTAACACAGAAAGGGACTGCAGGACATCCATCTACCTACTGAAAACCCCCTCCCTCTTCTTTTGGGACAAGGCTTAGGACAGGAGGCACATCAGACATGATTCTGCACGTGCTGAATGACAGAAACTGCCCTGCCAGTCCTGGCACACATGCAGCAAGGCCAAGGAGAGCTTTAGAGCAGTCTCGCTCTCAAGGCATGCCCTTATGCAGCACAGGCCACATTTCTGAGAGGTGGGATCCACAGCAGAGAGCTCCAGTGCATCCAGGGGTTCTCCTGAGCAGGGGAAACCTCAGGGAGGTGTTGGGATGTGAGTCCTGGCACAGCCTCTCCAGCCCTTCCACTTGCATTGCAGGGAGCAGGCTGTTCACCAGAGACAGGGGCTTGCCAGCTGTGTGGTACAGCTGTGCGTTCAAACATCACACTAAAATCACATTAAAATTTGTTAAAACATCACATTTTCTGTGTATATTTCTGGCAAAAACTCACCACGTTTCAGCCTTAGTTCAATGAGAGGTGTATTCTAGGGGAACACACATTTGATGAGGTCTCTAATGGAAGTGATAGCAAAAGCTTCACTCCATGATGAAAGTAGTTCCCTGATGAAGTTTTAATTCGTTTAGCAGTTGACAAAGATATCACAGCATCTCAGCATTCTGTGGGATCAGCTGGAATGTGTACCCTGAGCTAAAGGTGGTATTGGATAAAAGTTTTGGCAAAGGAGACTCTCAGCGCTTTGCGTGTCTGACAGCACATGGGGCATTCCACACCTGCTCTGTGATGGCTTATGCCAAGGAGTGCAATCACTGCTGTTACCATTCTTTGCAAAGGATACTCATGTGGGAAGGTTCCTTGATTTTGAATACTGCCCAAAATTTCCATGACCAAAAAANGTAAACTTTAGTATAAAAACAGCAACAACAATACACAGGCCCATATGGATGGTATTGGGCAGTAGTTTTATGCAGTGAAAGTTCTCAAGTAATAGTATAATCATAAAGAAAAAGTGAAAAATCCTGAATCTGACCCATATCTGTAATTGATAATATGTTAAATTTCTATGCTATTGACACAGGATTAATAATCAAGACCTATATATTACCCGTTATTCAAATTATGACAATTCAAATTATGACAATTCAGAGATACTGCCTCTGAGCCACTGAATCTGTGCTGCAGTAATGGATTTCAGAGGTGTTTTTTCTGTTTACTTACCCAATGATTGTGCATCATGTGAGGAATAACAATGCAAAGAATTTTCTCTTCTGTAAGAGACCTGGGGTCAGAGAGCCAAATGTGTATGGGGAACACTTGGAGGACTGCTCAGAATCTGACTTTCCAAATTGGTATTAAATTTTTGCTATTACCATGATGTAGGAATTAAAATATTTTGTCAGATTAGAAGCTAAGAAAATAGGCTAATTGTTAGTACTTTCATGATTTGCTCTTTCTACTTACACCATGGAGTCTTAAAAGCTGTTTTTTTCATTAGACTCTACCTGTGTATTTGTGTTAGTGGCCTAATATACTTGGTGGTTTGAAGCTTTTCAATAGGAGTCATTCCATGTTTTTGTAAGAAAACATCTTTTGTCGCTTTGGAAATTATCTCTATTTAGATGATTATATACATGCCCTACTTAAATGGTGCAGCAATTTAATTAAATTAATAAATCTGGTTCAATTTCCAGAATTCCACAGGCATTTTCTAAGTCTCAGTTTGAGTTTTTTCCACAAGAAATAATTAATGGTTTCTGGAATGAAGTCTTTTCTGCTAGAAAGTCTAGGTCTGCATCTTAATTGACACCTTATTGCTTAGTGTACTGTCTTGTTGAGCACCAAGTTAGACAAAGGCAATGCCTGTGCTGTTAAATAGCACAACACAATGTAAGCATTTGATCACAGCCATCAGTCACCATTCACAGAATCACAGGATGGGTCAGGTTGGGAAGGACCACAGGGGGACACCTGGTCCAGCCTCCCTGCTCAAGCTGGATCATCCCAGAACACAGGGACAGGATTGCTTCCAGTTTAAACACGATCTCTGGCAACCTCTGGGGCCTGCAACAGCCCAGAATAACTTCCACATGGAAATCCCTTTCACTGATAGTTTCAAATATGAGCTATGGATGGTGACAGTGCAATTGAGGCACTACAGCTTTCATGACCCTAGAGTCTGTGTCATTTTCTCTGCCAGTGCCTCCCCACTTGGCAGATAGCTGGTGGGCCTCTTGGGACCAGGATGCACAATGTACAGCTCAGTGCTGTACCTGGAGACATGGGAAGATAGTTGCTGATTTCTTTTATGTCTGCTGACTTCTACAAGTCAACTTCTATTGAGTTCACTACTGCTTGGCCTGAAGAATACTTGTGTGGATAACCATTTTCTATGAGGAACTCTAGAGAGGAAATGATTTTGGATCTCAGAACTGCCTACCAAAATGTTTGAAAGATGGACCAGGCAGAAAGACAATGCTCTGTAGGGTTGTCCCTGTCACCAGACATGACCCTACCACCTAGCATGGCAGCAGAATCCCGAGCAGAGCCACAAGGAGATGTGGTTTCTGTGCTTGCTGTCCCTGGCTGAAAGAATCCCCAGGGATTAACAGGAGGGAAGGAGTTCCTGGCTCCATTCCTGGAACAGCTCCCAGGGAAGCATGGAGAAAGCACTGCTCATACTGACACAAACTACCTTAGTGATGTGACCAGGTCCTGCTCAGGGAGAGCTGGCTCTTCTGGCAGGTAGAGCACTTTGGTGAGAGATGGGGGTGTTGGCATCTCCTGAGACACAAGCACCTCTCCCAGCTGGGCAGTGTGGATACATTTGACCATGTGGGACAGAAGCTCCAGGCTGCTGAAACAGAAAGTGGGAAGGATGGAATACCTTCTTTTTACTTACCTGAACCTGTGAATAACTGGATGACATCTATTCAAATATTAGCTACATGCATTTTTGTTTCTGCCTCCTTTGTGGTGATGAAATAGATCTTCAAAAGTTTATTTTGCAAAGAGAAGTTGCTAAAAGCTGAGAGACAGCCCTTCAGATGGAGACTTGCAGAGATTATTTCTGCTGGGATGCTGTCAGGTGAGTGTGTAGGAGTAGCATGAGTAGAGAGGTGGTAGCAGTTCATACATGAATAAGAGAGGATAAGAATGCAGACCTCAGTTATAGCAGTGGACAACATGGCTCATGAAAAAGGAAGAGTTAACAGAACTGTCAGCATGCATATGATTTATTCGTGCATATAGCACTGTGGGAAGATGTCCTGGGGTGACTTTTGCCAGGCACAGGCAGAGCAGGGGCTGCATTTAGGGAGGGAGGGGGTGAATGCTGCTAAGTGTTTGTGAAGGTTTTGATGGAAATATGCATTATCCAAATTGCCACCTTCAGCTCTGAAATTAGAAGAGGCAGACAAGTGTGTGGGGCCATCTGTGCCTGCAGGGCCAGGTAGTGTGTGTGGGAGCTGAGGGCTGAGCCCTGCTGGGCTCCCTCCGTCTGGCACGAGGATGCTCCTCAGCCATTTGGGTTGCACAGCAGGAAATGGCACTAGCAGCACTCTTGGTATGGATTTCTAGGATGTCTCTCAGTGTCCAACACCTTGTGGTCAACCAGCTGGACACACACTCCACTGGTGGTCATTGGAAACTGGGCCTATGACCAAAGGTCAAGGGGGAAAGCAACATTTTTTATTTTACTGTATATAGAGAGTGTTCCAGAAACTCCCTCTAATTCCAGGCAGCACTGCTGTTGTCCCAAACTAGAAATTAATCTGCCACAGAGCCCCTAACTGAGGACAGCTTGCCTGGCTTCAGCCTGAAGAGTGAGGCAGGACTGCAGATGGGCTGTACGAAGCACGGATAGTTGGCTGATAAGCATATGGAGAAAATGCTGGGATAGGGAGATTATCCATGGCAGACAGCAGCATGTTGTCACACCTGGTACCCAGCACAGATTTCCAGCCTGCAAGCATAGAACAAGGTGTACTGGAAGGTTCCATACCCTGCTGCCTGCTTCTGGAACGTGACCACCACTGGGGTTGTGGGGATTAATAAGGGCCGAAGCACGTCAGAGTTCTGAGCCAGGGCTGGCTACCAACAATTTGTAACTTGGATGTAATGCCTGTGTTCAGGAGTGGCTTTCAGCTGATTCAGTGGATCTGTGCTATTTAGCCTTGGAGCCCAAAGGTCCTTAGCCTTCTTTTCATCAATATAAACAAATTTGTCTAGGCTTACTCAGCTGTCTCTCAGTTTTTTTTAATCTACTCTTCAGCTGGATCTCTAAGTTTCTGTTCTCAGAGCTGTAACTGCATGTCTTTGAGCAATTGTACAAAACTTGTGGAGTGTAAAAGAATAAGAAAAGAGCAGGTAATAAGGGAAGGGAATTTGTGGAATTATTAACTTGTCAGTTTAACAACAATTAAGAGAAAAATTCTGGAATGGAAAAAATCAAACCATCTGTAACATCTTGGAAAAACATCAAAGAGCTGAGTAGCTGCCAACATGGTCCATTTGCTCAACCCAGTTCCCTTCTGTGACTGAGTAATTGCCAGTGGATAAAGGAGGCACATTAGATGTCACATTTTGAGATTAGTAGAGCTTTTGCTATTCCCTTGCATCACGCTTTTGCAAATACGCACATAAATTAAATTACGTGGTGAAAAGCCAAATGACTTGGATAATCATGTTCAGAAAATTGATCTGATATCAACAGAAACAGCAAATGATTTTTCACGGGGTCTTTTGAATGGAATAGGGAGTTGGCCTACTTCTTCAAATTGTAACAGCTAGCTAGGAGCAGGCAGACTGGCTTTACTGCTGAGCTAGTCCTCCAGTCTTGATAAAGAATATAACCAGAAATAAGGACAGGCTTCAGAATCATGGAATCACAGAATGGTTTGGGTTGGAAGGGACCTTTAAAAATCATCAAGTCCAAACCTCCTGCAATAAGCAGGCACAACTTCAACTAGATCAGGTTGCTCAAAGCCCCATCCAACCTGACCTTGAGTGTTTCCAGAGATGAGGCACATGCAACTTCTCTGGGGATGCTGCCTCACCAGCCTTGTCATAAAAAATTCTTTCTTATGTCTATTATAGAATTGTAGAATATCCTGAGTTGGAAGGAACCCACAAGGATCATAGAAGTTCAGGTCCTGGCACTGCCCAGGACCACAGCAAGGGTCACACCGTGTGCCTGGGAGCATTGTCCGTGTGCTTCTTGTCCAGCTCTCTGGTCATTTTTGTGGCTCTCCTCTGGACACATTCCAGCAGGTGCTGGGTTCCTCAGAGCTGGATGCAGCCCTGCAGGTGGGGTCCCACCAGACTGGAACAGAGGGTCAGAATCCCTCCTCACCTGCTGCCCACACTGCTTTGGATGCAGCCCAGGACAGGTTTGGCTTTCTGGGCTGTGGGTGACATGTCTGGGCCAGGCTCATCTCTTTCAGCCCAAGTCCTTCTCAGCAGGGCTGCCCTCAGTTCCTTCTCCCACCAGCTGTGTTGACACCAGGGGCTGCCCTGACACAGGTGCAGCACCAGGCATTTTAGAGAAGGAAGGGTGAGGTGTTAAATTCTTTTGAGAGCAAATATGTGATGAGTGGTTCTGGAAGCTTCTTGGAAAATGAGATGGGGAATCATGGGACTTAAGATATTATATGACTCAGAAGCACAATGCTGGTTTTATCTGGCATGAGAAGGAAGCAAATGTTGTATCAATAAACATTTGTATTGCCAGCAAAATACAGAATGTACTCCCAGACTGCTCAACATTATTGAGGCCTTAGTTGAAGTGATATGTCCACTACTCTCCAGAGGAATATGGGCTCCCTAGTGATTTTCTGACAAAGGAAGGCTGCAGTGATCGTCTGGCTTAGAACTGAAGAGAAGGCTGAATGCAACAGGTCTTAAAAAAAAAGCTGTTGTGAATCTGTTGTTCAACAAGCCTGTGACACACAGGATGATAACTTTTGCAATGGTTTAGAATCACAGAAAGGAAGGTCCTTCTGTATTTTCATTTCCTTTCTTAAACTAACTGGGAAAACTATGTGAAACACTGATGGATTTCTGGAAGAGCCTGGTGTACCTTTGCTGTGAAGACCCCACAGAAGCTTCGAGCTTAGTCAGGCATTTTTTTTGTTTAATGAAGAACTGGATATCTAACAATTTTCATTGTAACACTGTTTAGGTTATACAAGGGCCAAAAGCCTAAAATATTAAGTAACATTTCTTGTCAAGTTATCAGCAGTCTTCCTGGCTGAATTTTAATCTTGGTAAGGAAAGCAAGACCTTCAGGCAGAGAGAAGTAAATGAAATGGGAGAATCCCAAGTTTGAGACCCTGCTTGTACTTTAGGCAAGAGGAGAAAGTGTTGGAAATTCTAGCATTGCAGCCTGCCTCATGCTATTTGCCACCTTACACACTGACAGAATGCCTCCAGATCTTACTGAACTATTGTACATCCTCTGACTCTGCACAGAGCTGCATCACATTCGGGAGGAGCAAAATAAGGAGCACCTGTGCAGGGTAACAGAGCTCCTGGGCCCTGGAGCAGCTGATTCCTGCAGGAAATACAGGATATACTGGTGATACAAACCTCTTGCAAGGTGGGTTTGAAGGTCAGCAGCTCAGACTCCCACTGCCATCCAGCTGCTGTTTTCCTTGGCTGTTCCCTGGCTGGTGGCAGTTCTGATGGCAAGGCTGCACAGTAAGATGAGAACCTTTTCTCTACAGGCTCGTATTTTCAAGAGGTGGTGAATGCTTCAGAGACACTTCCATGTCTTCCTTGTGCTGAAAGCACAGGCCTGGTTGGCTATCACCACGAATTTTAGAGAAAGAGATAATATGTGCCATGCCTGACATGTCCATCCTGCCCTGGAGTGTCACCTAGATTATGTACAACCATATCTAGACTATGCACTGAGTTAGGATTTTTTTTCCACACTAGTGTGACAGTGGGGTTATAGCCAGCCCACCCAAAGAAGGGTCATCCAGCCCTTACTTAAGCCCATGGTATTTGTCTGGTGTGCTGTAATGCTGCCCACTGCTCATATGGTCTCCCATAAACACTGATACTGATATTTGGGATTATATGGTTCTTCCATGATTTGGTGCAGGAATAATTTAAAGTTTTGGGTATGCTGCAACAAGGAACCCCATTTTTTCTTCCCAATAAAAGTCTGTTGAAGCATGGCCAAGTTGCCAGGCTTCACTCTGCCCTGCCCTGCCCTGCTTGGAGAAGGCAGAACAGTTTGTGCAGGTCACTGAGGAGCAGGAGCTTTTACAGGCACTGCCTCCAGCTGAGCACATCTCTTCATTCCCATGCAGCTGTCTTGAGCTGGCCTGCAGAGCCCAGGCTGAGACTGTGGGGTGCAAGCAGGCATATAATTATTAATCTCTGTTAATGCCATCACTTGGCACCAGAACAGAGGAGTGGGTGTAGAGCATTCAGTAGTTCTTACCTAGTGCATAGCTAGAGCTCTTTAAAGCTTGTCTCAGTTAATAAGCAGCTAGAGACCTTCAGAGGCCAGAGTTTATTAGGAAGAGAGTAGCCAAGCAGAATGTACAGGGACAAACCACTGCACTTTGAAAAGTGTCTGCCATCTGTGTAAAGGTCTCTGTTTTCCCACCCTGGCTGCTCTCATTGGGGAGCAGGAACAGAACCACCCCAGGCTGAATTGTGTAGGAAAGAAGACATGGAGCTTAAAAACAGGTAGAAAAAAGAAAGAGAGGTGTTGGAACCTTGAAGCCTGGGAGTTTTGAGGTTTATGTGCTGCATTGGGGGACTGATGGGTACTGATAAATACTGACTGGATACTTAGTTTAAGTAGTTAGTATTTTTTAGTTAGAAAGTGCCACGCTGTGGGTTACAGATGTTTGGTCGAGTCAAAAGTATAAATAATATAGATGTTAGCTTTTGATCGGACTGTTTGGTTTTAAAAGACCTTGTAACTTCTTACTTTCAGCTTGTTAGCTAAAAGTGCTGTAAAACTCACTGTACTATAGATAAAAATTAATAAACAACTAAGTACAAACACAAAATTTTGTCTTTCCTATTTCAATTCTGACTCTGACTGAAGGCAGAGGTTAAAAAAACCCAAACATTAACAGAGAGGGGCTTTAGGAGAAGAGAGCTACATGAGAGTGTGCTCAAGTAAAAGCTGGAGATTAAAGCAGAATTCCCATGTCTCTGTTCCCCAGTACGGGCTTACAGAGTGTGGGAGCTTTCAAACTCTGCTGTCCTGGTGGGTGTCTATCAGTTTTAAATGTCAGAATCACAAACTTTCATGATAGTTTGTGGTGTGGTGTCACTCCTGCTGCTGCTATTTGCCTATGCAGAATTTAACCTCATTGCTGCCTATTTTTTAGGTCTGTGGTCAGGTCCTTCAGATCACAGCATGATTAAATTCATTTTGAGAGAAATCAGTATGCTACATCATGTCCCATCTTTTGTGTGACATACTATCTAGTTTATGTGTTTTGACCAATTTCTACTCTCTACATGAGCAGTTTAATGCACAGATCTGCAGAGCTAAGTTTACACTGAAAGCCTCCTGAAAAGTCCCAACTTTGCAGCTTCAGGGCAAAGATGCTTTTATTAAAAACAGCCAGCCTCGGAAGTCTGTAGGAGTCATACATAAGTGTGTGTTGTGGAGTAACCAGTGAGATTGTTTACTGGAACATGAGCCTTTGTTTGTTCCTTAGAGCAGTAAGTTAGGTGGTGTTTGCACTGAAAAGCTGTGCTGAACTTCCACTGGGTGCAAGTACCCGGGTGTATGTGGGTTTTCTCTGGGAAAAGATCTTGGCTCATGCTGTTTTCTGGAGTACTGAAGTTGCTTGTAGACTCTATTACTAGTTTTTATTGGGGTTCAGAAAGTAGGAGGGTGAGTGCCTGATGTTCTTATGTGCCATAGCTTTGGTTTTATGACAAGTTTTAGTGTTTCAGTTCTGCAGAGTAATCTGTTCTGCCTTTAAAGAGCATGGCTTGTACTGCTGTGATTCCCTGCTCATTGCAGGTCCCTTCCAACCCAAACTGTTCCATGATTATATGATTCCAGTCCAGCACATACCAAACATATCAGGAGTTGAGTAGTTAGAGCTGGGCATTTTGACATGGGAGGAGTTCAGATGGATGAAAGGCTGGAAAAACTTCAGGGCTACCTTAAAGGTACCTTCTACATTTCCCTGTACATTTCTATTTAAAATTACACCTGACTCATTTAAACATCACTATACAGCACTGAGACTGGATTATTTGTTCTTTGGGATTTTTGGGGTTTCTTTTTTGTTTATAACTTTGAAGTGGGAGGTTCTTTATATCACCATATCTCAGGCACTTATTTTATAGATGCTTGTAGCTCATCTGTAAAACTAAAAACCTTTTTACTAGACAGGAAAGCTCAGTTTTCTTCTGTTTTTGTCAAACTTTTTTTTTTATTGTTGTAGTAGTGGCAGAGAGGAGAATGCTTTAACTCCTGCAACAAACAAATATGTCATTTCTGGGAGAAACTGAACAGCTTTTCTAACTGAAATTTTACTTACAGCATGGCACGTCAGGTTTCTCTCACCTGATACAAAAAACCCCATCACAGTGAGGATGAACATCTGGCTGCTCTCTGTTGTCCTCAGTACAAGTGATCCACTGCCTTGAAGCTTTTTTGTAGGTAAACAGCTGTATTTAACAGAACAGCACTGATTTTACACAGCCTTTGCTCGAGCTTTGTGTGCCCCTAGTGCACAAAGGAAGAAAGGAAAGTTAATCACCGTAAGTTTTCCTAAAGGTATTTCACTGAATTATTAAAAATCAGCTAAAATTCAATTAATTAGACATACATTCATATTGTTGCTTTTATTTTTAAAATTTTATAAGATGAACTTGACATCAGAATAGATTATAAAATTGTAGATAATATAGGAGAGCTGAGGACTTCATATATCTAGCAGGGATTCGCACCAATACATGTTCACCTATTCAGGCTTGCAGGTATTTAGAGGCAAATGCAATTTAGAGGTTTTTTAACCTATTCCACCAGGTCAGGTACTAAGTATCAGAAATGAGATTTAGCTCTTTGCCATGACCAAGCCTCAAAATTTGTTTTATATTTCTCATCTAGCAGCTCAAGGTTTATTTGACAAAGTAAGGGATGTTGTCACTGGGGACAGTGAAGAACTGTCTTCAACAGCATCCTTTTCAAAATCATTAAAAGTATATGCTTTTTTGGGGGCTTGAAAACACATGCATCACTTGTGGTGCTACCATAATGTTAGAGAATGCAAGGTCTTCAATTAAAAAAATATTGTTTTTATGGTTAATTACATTTTGCTTTATAGTCAAAGCAAAGATTTTAGGCTGGTCAGAGCTAAGAGCAGCTCAGAGATAACTGTGCCCAGTGGAGGTTTATACAAAGTTGGTCAAGGGGATGTGGAAACAGGTGGACATGAGAACTTGGTGCTTTTCATGGGCTAACTTTGTTTCTCACTGCAGACTGATGAGGCTTTACAGTGACTCTACTCAGTGAGTGCCACAGCCACATTTCTGGAAAATGTCATGTGTGTTTCTCATTTTTAAGCAGAGAAATAGTGAGAGTCTCTACACATCAGCAAGGAGAGAAAAAAATGACTGCTGCTCACCTCCCAGTCAAGCAGCAGCACTTCTGTCCCTTTAAGAAGAGCTTTATTAATCTGGAGAGCTTCTCTGTGAGTGACTTCCTCAAGTCACTGTCTGAGACAAGAACCTAGTGTATGTGCTCTTCCTTGTGAGCTGGAAGTCACTTTAAATCTGCCAACACATTTGCTTAGCTTTCCTTTTAGAGCAGAGCCAGCTGTTCTTCAGGGTCTCTGGAGTATCTGTACATTCCCTTAAACTCTCCTTTCTGGCTAGAAAATAGGCACAGTAGCTAGAGTGTTTCCCATACTAAAAGTTTAACAACCTTGGGTCTTATTACATTGCTCAGATATGTTCATGGTCACAGTTCAGTCCCCCTTGCCCTTGCTCAGGGCTTCACCAGCCCCACGTCCAGGCTCAGCTCTTGGAGCAATGCTGGATTGTGTCAGCCCCTGACACAGCCCATCTCTCCACCCTTTGCTTTGCAGAGGTGGTGGTGCTTGACTGACAATTGGACCCTGATGAAATCCAGGAAAAAGTGGAAGGGATTCTGTTATCTGAAATTAATTAGGAGTTAACGAGGCTTGTTTGAAGCCAGCAATGGGAGTCACAAAACAGCTAGTGATTACAAGGGCTGTGCTGAGCCATTAATCTGACAAAACAAAGAAAACAAGTAATACTGATTTAGGGATATTTTCCCCTTCTGTTTCCTAAATATGAAATTCATGCTTAGGATTAAACTAAACCATTTTAGAAGTGAGAACTGTTTTATGCAAAGTTAAATAGGAGACAGAGGACGTAAGAGGGAAACAAGTTTTATTCCTCTTGGTCACTGGCCATGGAGTCCATTCCATCTTCTGTTGAAGGATGCACAAACCTGTGCTCCTGGAATGACAATTGTTGAGACCAAGCAGTCTTCTACCAGGTGAATACAAACATTTGTACTTGTTCTTCCTACTGTCAACACAGTGAGAAATCAAATACCATACCCCTGAGTTGGGGTGGGATGGAGGGTAATTTCTGCAGACCCTTGCTCTGTCATGTCCACCAGCAGCAATGCTCAGGAGTTTGTAGACAGAAATTAAAGCCAGTGTGTGATATAATAAGCACGACTGGGCTGTTCAGTAGATTTTAGAATCCTACTGGCAGAAGAATATCTAGCCACAAGAGTAAGCAAACTTAAGTATAATACAAGAGATTGGCTTTTGTTGTTTTTGCTATGGTGGGTTGGTTTGTTTGTATTTAGGTTTATTTTTTTTTCCTCCCCAGATGTGACAAGTGGCTGAGTAAAGTGAGGCTACTGAAGTGTTTTCCCCACTCTGCCCTTGCTTCTCCCAAATATGGAGAGTAATTTATGAAAAAGAACTGTTGGGAGGAATTTCAGAACTAAAATATTTACCTAGTGTCCAGATACTTGATAAAGGAATTTTCAGTTAGTATTTTTCTCTTTAATTAATGCCTTTTTCAAATGGACAGAATCCTCAAAGTAGGTCCTGTGTTTTTCATGTTTCTGAACTCATAATATTTGTGACTTTTTCCCCCTTTTCAAGTGCTTAAATTATTTGAAATATATAAATATTAATTAATTCTATAAATATTGGTATCCATACAGTGATGTGCCTGAACATGCAATGAAAGTGGCTACAAAGTCAGCCAAAGCAATTTTAATTTTCTCTTTTATGAATACTGAAATATTTGTCCAGTTCAGACAGGAGCATTGTCTTTCCTTGTTTTACTCTGCTGTTTTAACTGATTCCATTGTTTGCTACACTCCTGCTGCATTTAGAAGATCCTAGCATTTTAATAGGGTAGAAGAAGGTGAGTGAAGGATGCTAATAAATGCCTTTATTGGACAATACAGTGTGTATTATTATAGGCTTCCTGTGAATGAAAGTAATCCAGCAGGAACCCTAGACCTGCCAGTCATGGTGCCAAGATCTCCCTTTCACTTGAACCTATTTTAATAATTTTCTTTGACTTGAAGTAATGAACTGAATATAATATTCAAGTAGTGTTGAGTATCATGATTTTATGCAAATGACATTGCATTTTCACTTCTTTTCCCCCTTAATGAAGCCTATTTTTGACTGCTCTGCACTAAGCAGACTCCCTTAGTGAGCCACAGAGTGACAGCATCCAAGTCCTTCAAGTGAAATGTGAAATGTTGATCAGAAATTATCTGCATGTGGCTTGTTTTTTTCCCCTTACCACTCCTTACTGCCTTGTATTCAATTTTCACTGCCATGTTTATTTTGGCTGTCTCCATAACCCTGCTGTGACCTCTGTCATCAGGATGGTATATTTTTTCCCTGCCTCGTGTATCTCCTCTGTTTACTTCACAGAACTGAACAAGACCAATGTTGATCTGAATGTCTATTCACAGCTATGTTTACTGGCAGTATTTTCCCATGACAAAATTTTTTGGTTTTTTTCCTCTGGCTTTTAACCAGTTCCTAGTGCATAACAGGACTTAATTTTTGATCCAGTTACCCTGCTTTCCTCTCCCCAATTTTTTTAATAGTTGTGCCCACAATTAGCTTTATACACCTGAAAAATGCTTTTAGACATTTGAATGGTGTTTTCCATGAATTTAGGCTTCTAAGGAGGATCTCTGGATCAACTGCACCCAGAAGAAGGAAAAATATATCCAGCCTAGGATATGTAAGGCAGCACTGTTGGTCATGCCATGCCACATCATTGTCAGTAGACTTCTGGAGTTGCCTCCCAGAGCTAAGGATGAGGAAGACCAGGGACATGCTCTTTCTAAGCATGTTGGGTGCTTAGAAAGTTGGGTGGTCTGAATTCCTTCCACTGTCAAGGATACCCACCTCTAATCACTTGAGTTAGCCAAGTTAATTCTACCTAAAGATTTGTCTTGGGCTTGCTCCATGTGGTGAATCAGCCTCAACTTTTGTAGGACAAAGCAGGGAAGCCCTGAAAATGTTGATGCAGCAGTTGTCCCCGTGATGGACCTGCAGTGCAGCAGGAAGTTACAGAAATTTTCATCTGCTTGGGGGCTCTGTGCCTCAGGGACTCTCTGTAATCGGGATCATTCAACCTTGGAAGTGTTGCTCAGAAAAATTCTAGAGAGTTGTCTTTTATGTTTTTATGTCCAGACACACAATTCCTACCCTCATTAACAAATATCATCTGTGACCTTATGTTAATGCATTTAGGGATTGAAGTGATATCCAGACTCTGCATTATCCAGAAGTATGGAGAGTGGAGGTGAGTTATTAGATGAAATTCGTGGGCTTTGTGTAGAGATCTTACAAGGATGTGGCTGCTAATATATCTGATACCTGGATATTGCAGCAGCTTTCAGGAGAAAGGAATTTAGGCCCAGTGTAAAACCCTGACTGAAATGGAAAACAAGCTTTGTGAGTTCCAGGATCATGCCTCTAGTTTGCCAGGGCTGTGAATGTTTAACTAACAAGGAAAAATACCTTCCTTCTTTTGTGAACATTTTTAAAGGCTCTGGTTGTTGCTGTCTGAAATAAAGGAAGTATATGGCTGTCTTGTTTTCCATCCTCTCCTTGATAACTCTTATCAAACAGCATTTGACATACGTGGGACTCAGCAAGAAAACTTCAGACATTGTTGGTTTTCTGCTGCTACTCATGCGTCAGGGAAGTGGCACAGTGACACTGAGTGACAGATGAACTTGCCTATAGCAAAATGCAGCCACTCACAGAGATGTAGAAATGAGACAGCAACATAAGTGGCCTGTTAAGAGAAAACAGGAATGTTCAAGGGGTTTTGGAGTTATCTGACCTATGCAACTGGAATATTGGATGCTTGTTTTTTATGAGTTGGCCCACATGAAAGGTGTTCTGGGTGATAAACATAACTGAACACCAGCTTTCTGCAGGTGTACTGCCAAGTGTATGAAGAAATGGTCTGTCATAACTGAAGTAGGACTGAATGCTTCTAACATTCTTTTAGGATAACCCACCTCTGTGGTATTCATTGATTTATTTTTGAGAGTCATAATGCATTCAGTTGTAACATATCTCATATACCTTGCATAATTCAACCATATAGTAGTAAGTTTCATGAAAATTGAAAATACTTAAAATAGTTTGTATAATAAAATATTATCAGGTACTGGTTAATTTAGAGGCAGGTGAATAAAAGTGTGAATCTAATTTTATCTTCTAAGTGAATATTAATATTTATTGCCTCTAGTAACAAAAGGCAAGTCTGTTTTAAATTTAATGGACCCTAACAGAAGACTCTGAAATGTCAGCCCCAATGAATTTAATATGATAAATTCAGCCAGTATTTTTTGACAATATGAAATCAAACCCAATATCTCATTCTCCTAGGGGAATGAAAGGAGAAAGATTTGAACCAAAAGAAATGTAGTTTGCCCTGTACTGAGGAACTGTACCAAATCAAGCATCTCCCTCACATGACTGCTATTGTTTTGTCCAGATTTTATCCAGCAGTTGTGTCAGTGCTGTGTCTTCACATTCTTAATTGTGGTGGTATTTCTGTTTAAGGAGCCTTTGTGGGTAGCTAGAAAGCAAAGGGAACTCTGTTTTTGCACCAGAAGACAACTTTCTGTGATGAGAGAACTGGACTGGCAGAAACTGCCCACTCAGATAATCACCTCCTTTGGCCATAAGTGCATCCATGGAAAGAGCTGGGAGTGAGAGAGGTTCTTTTAATGCCCTGATGAATCAGCCATGGTTATGAGGAAATAGTTTTTCAGAGTGCTGTCAGAGGGAAGCATAATGTTCTTCAACTTCTGGTATTTGTTATGTCCCAGTAAATATTCTGGTAAGGACACAAGGCACTTTTTTAACAGCTTAATATCTCTTTCTGCTTTACTTCTCTGCTTTTTGAAATGGAACTACTTATCATGTGAGTTAATTAATTTTTAAAGTCGTAGCCAGTTGTAGCTTCATATCTCACTTTGAAACTAAATTCCATTATAAAAGTGCTGTTTCAAACTTATGAGTCTGAATTTTTTTCATCTCCCTTCCCTCGTCCTTTAAGTGCCACAGCTGCTCCATGGATTGCTTTCTTCTCTTCAGTTCTTAATGATGTTTCTGAGACAAACATTATTTTTGAACCAAAAATAACTCAAATTAAAGTGAAATTTGGCTTAATCTAATACTTCTATCTATTGCTAAATCAAAAGGGTTACAACCTTTATTTCAACATTATCTGTATATGTCTTTCCTAAACTCTTGCCCAATTTCTGTTTGAAGAAAATAAATTGTAATTGAGCAAACTTGTTTATGAGTTTTTGAGGTTAAATATTTTTGGAGCTGTGTCTTGTTGATTTGAATAGGGTTTTTTGAACAGTGGCCTACTTGAAATAACATTTACTGCTGAGGATCATTTGTCATTTGCCTTGGCGAATGAAAATGCGTGTCGCGCTTTGGAGCATGGCTCCGTTTGGTTGCTTGCACTTCCAATCTTCTCTTAAAGCCACATCCAGATTTAGCACAGCATGTAAGGGGGCCGTTCAGGGGGAATGTGCCATGTCACCTGGAGAAGTTGTTCCTGCACATGAGTACCTCTTGTCTGGGCTGATCCCCAGTTAGTGCCTGGATAAGATTATAGCCAGGGACAGGCACAGCCTCCAGCTGCTGCCTTTCCCCTTGGTGTTTGGAACTGTTTGCCCTCCAAAGATGGAAACTGCTTCACTGTTTTCCAAAACTGAGCATTCTCAAAGTGCTGCTGTGATGCTGCTGCTGGCAGCGCTGTGTTGTCACCTGGCACCAGAACAGACAGCTCTCAGCTTGATTCAAGGTGAAGGCTCCTGCCTACTCGAGGAGGAGGAGAGGACTGACCTTGTACCTCCAGGTTGTTTATTGCACACAGAGCAGTTATCCAGAGTTAAATCTGTAGCTGTAGCAGTGATTTCGTTAGGGCTGCCTTCAACTGGAGTGTCGAGTCTGAGGCAAGCAGAAGAAAGTTCACTCTCTCACATCCTTTAACAGTGACTGAGATGTCCTAAAATTTGAAATGCCTCAGCTTAAAGACAGATTTTGGGGACAGCTGGGTGGGTTTTTAGTATTTAAAGTAAACAAGCAAATACATTCAGCATTCCACTGTGTCCCTTGGTATGCTGAACAACATCCGTTATAGCACTGGATTTTAAACATTAGCAGTTATTGAAATTGGCTCCTATAGTGGACCATCTGCAAGTCAGAAATCATTAAGAAGTTAAAGAAATATCTATTGCTTGAAATGGGGAGCACTTCTGGGTAGCAAAGCCAACAGGGAAAAAGACAATACATTTGCTTTTTGTGAGAATGGTCCCATCAATTCACTGCGCCTGAATTCACTTATTTGTTCAGTATCACATTTTTCTTCAAGTCTGTTTTGTCTTTGTTTTTTTCTCCTCCTTCCTCCCCTCCATTTAATTTTTTTTTTCTTCCCTAGATTGCTAACTGCTTTCCTAGTGTAGAAAAACAGTGGAAGTAGATGTAAAATCACTCACTAAGAAAGGGCTGCATCATTTCTGATTCAGCATTCTGAGAATTGTTCTGTGGGAAACTGAAATTTCAGCTTTGCAATTCTGTTGTAATATGAAAATTTGAAATTCAGCAACAGATGCAAAATCTCACAGAAGTGTTGTTTCAGCTGACTTCTGTCATTTGGTAGCATTTGAGTCTTGTCCAGATGTTAAATGAGGAGAACATAATGATGGAAACTTCATCTCATTGAGATGGAACAGGTCTAAATGCCATTTGGACTCTACCAGGATACTGAAAGTAGCAACAAGTGCCTCCTCTTTGTGTCTTAAAGCAAAAGAGCAGCGGCTGAGCTGTTTGGAGGGTTGGGTTATTTTTGTGTAGATATATTAGAGTGATGCCCTGGGTCCTGCTTTGCCTGGTTCCTGCATCAGAGCAGGGTCCAAGACAAAATGAGCCCAGATCAGGGTCCAAGACAAAATGTAATCCCTGGGAGAACTGAGGGAGTCATAAAAAGGAGAAGACCAACATAGAACATGGGTTGGGGGTCTTAGACTTGGCCTGAAGTTTTGAGAGATACTAATTTTACACATCAACACCTGTTGCTTAATTGGTACAGATTTAAAAAAAAATTAATCTAAAATAAAACATTCCTTAGTGATCTTCTTTGGATTGTTTGGTAATTACAGAAGTGTCCTAAGGAGTCTCAAAGAAGTTCTAGATTTCTGATAAATTTTGGAAATGTCTTAATTTTGCATTTTCCCAGAGATTAGCATTTGGAGGTAAAGTTCAGGAAAGAAAATGCTGTAATTTTGTTGACATGAACCTATGGATAGTTTGGTTCCTTGTTGTTTGTTTGTTTGTTTGGTGTTTTGGTTTTTTTTTGTTTTTTTTTTTGTTTTTTTTGTTTTTTTTTTTTAGGATTGTGAGTTACTTTTGGGAAACTGTCTTATTTTTCTCACCTTTGCAAATTGGAAAGTTGGGTAGATTGAATTGAGTTGATGTGGAATACTTGCAGAAACAATCATTTTCAGAGTTTATTAATTTTAACCATTTTTCTTGAAATGGAATTATTTACTTAAGGTCAAACTATTCCTTTAATTTTTAAAGGTTTTTTTTTTTATTTTTACTTTTTCTATGAACAGAAAGGTCTTAAATTAATTTTTGACAGCTGCAAGAATGCTTATGTTTTCTATTCCCTATGCCAAGACTGAGATATGAAAAGAGAACTTTCCAGTTATGCTCTTTGCACAAAGAGAAACCTGTTCTCCCAATGTCGATTAGCACTTTATTTATCAAATCCTCTGGAGGTTTTGGTATTTCCTTGGTCTCTCTATTTAAAATATTTAAATTTACCTATATAATTTTTTTATACAAAAGAAAAGTATTCTTGCTCAGATCCAAGACTCAAAATCCTGTAGCAAATACCGATGTTGCTAAGCAGATTTAATTGTCTTTTGCAATCAAGCTGCCAAAAAAAAAAAATCACATTTGTGTGAGACTTCTGGAACAATAAAAACGTCTAAAATTGCTTGTTTTCAGTAAACTAATGTGCTTTAACAATCTGAAAGTAAGTTTATTCTGCAAATATTTTGGCCACTTCAAGTATTTAACTTGCAAAGTGATATCTGAATTTGGCTTGTTCTGAACCAAAGTATTTTTGCCTCTTGTGAGATCACAGAAATTTATTCATTTAAGTGGAATAGTTGTCATATTCTTTTCTCCGTCTAAACTTTAATTCCAATTTCTTCCATGGGTATTCATTTTATTTTAGGAAAAATTTATCATCTAAGATGATGAAAGCTACAATTTTCTCAGCAAGCTGTCAAACAACAGTTCTATTATCCTGACATTTGCACATGAATAAAATGTCTGTTAGAACTTCTAATAAATTTGCCTTCATTTTAATGTGGCTGGTGATTTCTTGCTATCTCAAGGAGCACTGCAGAATATTGCAGGAAGTGCAACTGAGCAGGCAGTGACAATGCAATTTTGGCCCATCTTCAGCTGCATGGGAATCCCATCACAATCTGGAAATGTTTATTAATGTATGTAAAGTGTGGGAAATTAAGATCTGTCCCAACTGAACTAATGTTTATTTAGCTACCATGACTTAAGGGTGATATATTAATTTGAGTATGTGAACTCCTGTGGACTGCTTGGTGAATAAACAATGTGACAGAGGTTTTGCAGGAAGTTTAGCACTGCTATTTGCTTTTTGTTCTGTTGGGTTTTCTTTATTTTCTCTTCTTCTTGCTGTGAATATTCCTAAAAGACAGGATTTTTTTTTAATGTTCCCTTAAATGTTTGAGAGAGATAGCCATGTGAGCATGCCCATTGTAAATACATAAATATTTCTATTTCAGATTCTCTTTTGGGTTTGGGAATGAGATTAGTCAAAGGGATGGGGGGAGAAGGGAGAGCGTGCAGCCAGCTGGAGAAAAGATTAAATGTTCTTTGATCACAAGCAGCAGGACTGCTCTTCCCTTGCTGTGTCCTGTAGCTCTGACTTTAAAGTCCTAGAGCTGAGAAATACACAATATCCAATTCTTTTTCTCCAGCAGCAGCTGTTGCTACCTGAAACGTGAAGGTCTGGATTTATAGAGTGGTTTGGAGCAGGACTGCCTTGCCAGAGCTACCTGAGAGCAAGTAAATGCCTCCACATCCCTGGTATTTTGGGGGCCACAGCTGAAATTAGAAGGACTGTAAAAAAGTGATCCTGTGATGTCCCACCTTGTCATGGGGCATGTGTTTCAAGAGAGATTTATATAAAGCTGTAAAACCTTGCAAATGACTGAATTGTCTTACCCAATTCTCCAGCTGGGTGCTGTTTGGTAGTGTGTCCCTGGGCTCATGGAGGCTCTTGGCTTTTGGGGAAGGTCAGCAGATGCTTTCAATCCCTGTGGGGTAGATGCTATAGCTGGGTGCCACAGAACAGACAGGAGACATCCTGGCCAGGCTATGGGAAATGCTAAAAGCAGGAACATGTCTTGAGCTGTGTCCCTGAGACAGCTGAATTATCTGTGCCTCCACTTGTAATTCATGGCCCCAGAAAGGAGCCAAACCTTTCCTTTCAGAAATAAAATAGGATGAACTTTGAACCTGGTGATTACATTATTTTTTTCTCAGGTGTCTGGAGTAGTGAATAGAAGCCATCCATATCTCTTCCCTGCTTTACTGCCTTAGACTGGCTTGTAGCTGGCATTCCTTCGGATCCAAATTGATTGCCTGTCTGTCTACTAGTATAATCTCAGCTGTGTGGGAACTACACAGAGTCTCTACTCAAACATTTATGGAGGTCTCCTGGAAGGCAGGAAATCTCTCTTTGGGCAGATCTTGACTAAATCCTCAGTCAGAGCTCTCTGGCTTCTGAGTGAACATGCAGGGAGAGATGAGCAGGGGAGAGCAGGACTGGGAAGGAATGACACAAATTCTGTGTCACTGAGTCACTCTGGGTCAGGCCAAAGGACTTTCTGGGCAAAGATCTCTGTCTCAGAGCATCCCAGTCAGCACACCAAACAGCTCATCTTCTGACAGCTCTGCTAATCCTTCTTGTGAGTCCTGAGCAATGACACAGTTCCAAACATGAGGCTGCTTTGGGCCAGCAGCAGGAGAACAAATGGGAGGAAAGAGCAGCATCTTCTGAGATCTTACTGTTCCACATCACCACTGTGTTCTGCAGGAGGTAAAGAACATGAACCCACTTCTGAGCTTCCTATACTGACAGGAAAATATTACAGCAGGCCATCAGAGGCAAAGTAGCTTTTGCCATCCAAGAAGAGGAATTCATCAAACTATACTCAGTATATGGGTCACAGTCAAATAAATGTTTAATATAAAAGATCTAAAATAACTGCCTTAACCTACCTTGTGAAACAGTGTAATTTCTGATGAGTTTTAAGCTACTGTTTAATGTAGCAAGTACATATACACTTTGAAAAAATTGTTTCTAGAGTGTAGTAAATACATAAATTGGTGGGGAATGAATGACAGAGACAACAGTCTCAATTACTTCCATGTTGTTAATATTTTTCTTAAATTTCCATCTCCTATTAATTTCTCTCTTATTGCAAGCATGAAAAGGAATCCTAGGCAAAGTTCAGAACATTTCTGAGATGCATTTTTATGTCCTCCAGCTCTTGTTGTCTCCAATCCCTTTTCAAACCAATTCTAATACAGCAAGCAGAGAAGCTTGATTGGGTATGCAGATCTTGTAGAGTTAAAGAGACAGTTAGAGAGTTGTAGAGTTAAATTGTCAGTCATGAATCAAACTTCTTTTTTTTTTTTTTTTTTTTTTAATAGAAGAAGTGGTTGCAAAGCCTTTTGATCTGCATAGCCCATTTAGGGCATAGATACAGTATAGAAAAGGATGCAGAGGGGGTGTCCCATGTCCTAGATGTATTCTTTTATTTATTCTTTTTTCAACAGGAAAGATAAAATTGCCTGCATGGAGGCAAGGCGCTTCAGCACTCACCTTAAAAAGGACTTGTATGACAAAGGCAAACACATATATAACCAATTATTGATATTGAATAAAAAAAATATTGCGTAATAAGTTCTTGAAGTATGCTTATCTTTTTGATATTAAGCAGAAATTAAAGAATTTCCACTTTTTTTTTTTTTTCACTGCTGGAGAATGGAGGTTGCATAAATAGTTATGTTTTCTTTTGTTTTCCCTGTTCTGTTTCCTGTAGAGAAGCAGAGTTTCAAGGAGTTTGATTTAGGTTTCATTAAGAATTTGTTAAACTATTTATTTGTGTTACAACAAAATGAATAAGTGGATGTAATATAGATATCAATTTTTTTCCAAGAAATATTTATGCTGCTCAATGTCTATTTTTTCCTTGTGTTTAGTTCTTTGTGTAAATAAAGTTAGCAGCTAACACATACAAGAAAAAAATCTGCCTTTCTGCTATGTTCCTTGTTTTTTCAATAGGATCTCAGACTATAAATTCCCTTCAGGCCTTGGCAGAAACTTCAATCTCTGAACCCTCCAATTACTGTTTAATATTATTCCTGAAGAGTAGGGCCACAGGATGCTTTGCATTCTCCTGCTCCCTCTGTCCTTGAGCTGGTTTTGGTGCCACAATTGCATTTGTGTGTCATGGTAGGAATAAATCTTATCCACCAAATACCTGGTGCAAAAGAACTTCTGCCACTGAAAATACTGGATTATTCTTTCATCACCCATTCCCTCATTGTTGTTTTGGGCTTTTCTGGCTTTGAAAACATAAAACTTGTCATAGCTGAACTTTAGGATGAAGAAATAGAATTATTATATTGAATTGTGAAGATAAAAAGATCTCTTATCTAAAACTTCAGAAATCAAAGAGCATTTCTTGTTTCCACAAAGTCAGCAGTTCTATCAGTATAACTGCCAGAGATAAATTCCTTTCAGGCCTGAAGGAAAAGTTGTGTACAGCTCAGTGTGCCCACTGAAGGGGGGAACCTGTCTCAAATAATTTGCTCAAGTGCAGGCTTTGTGTGAGACTTTGAGTAAATGAGCTTTGCTTCTAAAAATAATGAAGAGTAATAAAAGCCTTTCTGCATCTCTTATTTTCTAAGCTGAAGAATGCAGAGCCCATTAAGAGAGACTCAAAATGTGATCTTTCTGTAAGTCCTGCATACAACCTAAAGAGTAGGAAATAGCAGAAGGTGTGTGCCTACCTGAGCCACAGCCTTAGAATCTGCCCTGTGTACACTTATTTTCCTGGTTTTGGTGATGAATTTAAATTGGGAGGCTGTAGGATGCTGCTCTCCAATTCCCTCTGCATGTTGACTCAAGTAATGCTGCTCCCAAGTTTATAACTCTGCAGGGGATAAGATTTTCTGAGAGCCTGGATTTATAGTGCCTGTGGTGATAGAGAATGATGAATGGAAAAATAAGAGGGTCATGACGTTTTTTAGCTGCTTCCTTTTATATGAATGTATTAAAGTATGACTAGGCCATATCGTTAAAAAGAAAGATAGGTGAGATCTTAGAGAAAGGTTCATTTTTATCTATCTGTATTTTCTGTCATTTTAGTCCGAAAACTTTTGCCATAGATCAGTAAGAAAAAAAGGTGAACAAAGTGTGCTTTTCCATTTGAATTTGATTGCTTTTTGCACATCAGCAAGTGTGGTTTTGTTTCTCAAAAGAAGTGTGAAAACAGTATTTTAGACTGCAAGGTGAAAATTCATTTGTATCCCAAAATCTGGGTTATACTTATCTTGCTTCTGAGTAATAACTTAATAATTCTACATTGATATACAAAACAAGGCTTGCTCTAAGTCACTCGATTTTTCAGGGCTGTTCATGGTTGACTATAAAATAGATATATGTACACCAGAATTGTTCTCTACTTAGAAAGAAGCTTCCAAAGTGCACTGTGAGAAAGGACAAGGTGGTAACCGTGACACTGATCTGTTTGCCTCTGCTTGCTTTGGCTTCCCCTGCTGCAGGCTATGGGGTGCTGCCACCTTCTCTCTAGATGTCAGAGACACTGTCACACCTTGCCCTGTGCCCGTTTACCCCACTAAACCTGCAGAAACTTAATCCGGGTTTTTATGCTGGGCTGCTGAGCTGAATCTGTTCATGGAGGCTTCCAGCAGCTGCCAGGTATGTCAGATTAAATTACGACTGAGCATGACTGACAAGCTGGAAAGAGAAAATCAGAAAGATAAGGAGACAAAAGTCAGAAATACCTCTTGACTTTTACTTTTGAAGGTGATTAACTGTCTTGTGTTGGGGGCCAGCCCCCAGTAAGGGGAGTCAGCAGACTCAAGCATTAGACTGTGAACTCTCATCTTCCTTAGTTCACAAAAGTCACTGGAGAGGGGAGCCTATTCTAGGAGGTTATTTGGGAGAATAATTGCTAATTTCAGTGCTCTGGAATACCTCAGAGGGACAAGTCTCCTCTCACTTAGTACTTTATACACCTGGAGCAATCAGCCTCAAAAAATTAGCTTCTGCAATACTTTCACTAAAGTTTTGTTCTGTGGTCTTTCCCCTGAAGTTATGTTTTTTGGCCTTTCCCTCTCCTGCCATTGCTGCCTCTGGTGGGGAACATCTTGTGTCCTGGACCTTTCAGGACAGCTGGGCTCTGCTGACTGCTCTGAGCCAGAGGATCTGCCAATTTATTGTGGACCTCCCCTGTGTCATGTAAGAGGTACAGTTTGCTATTTCACATGCTAGAAATGATAGTCCAGTTGTCCTTTTAAACATGTCCCTTGGTGCTTCTGTAGAAAAGGGAGCCATGATAATTTTACTATTTTTCCACTGTACTTTAAAAAAAAAGATACGGTGAAATTTCTCCTGGCTCCCACCCCTCCCAGTTTTCAAAATATTAAAACTGAAGAACTTTAACTAACACAAGTTAAAATTCCCAGTGGCTGTAGGGCATAATCTGAGCAAGAGTGTAACTTCTTCCCAATATCTTTGAAGCAGTGCTTTGCAACCTCTTTATTTTAATGCCACTTGAGTGGATTAAAAAAATAGGATGGCACAATCAGCTGCAAAAAAGACATGTGGCTGCAATTTTACTATTATAAAGTCCTTGCTCTGGCCAGCCTCCTAGCAGTGCTTCTGAAATACTGCTGTTCTTTTCTCTCTTCTTGTCTCTCCTACAGCTGAAGGCCAAATTCATAGGCAGAATATAAATGTTGTTGGGTTGTTTTTTTTTTTTAATTGAGAAAATTTAATTTAAATGGCACAAGCATGGCCATATTTAATAAAAGCCATGGTTTTTTTCAGTGCATGCCTTATTTAAACTATCACAATGGCTTGGGTTTTGGTTTTTTTGTTTTTTTTTTTTTTGTTTGTTTGCTTGTCAACATATTCACTTTTTTTTTATTACAACATACTTTGAATCAGCAGCTTATTTGATCTTTTCTTGCCTTTTTTCCTTGGATATAAGTTTGTTACTTCCAGGCCTTCACGATGTACCCATGTGCCTGCGTGTGCAGGAGATTTTTATGCCTATACATAAAATTTTGCCTTAAACTGTAACAGTAACATTAAAATCCCTGTGCTCTGGAGTAGTGTCATTGCTGTTCACTGCAGCTCCTATAAAAACATGGACTGCATTTTTCTGGCCTGTCTCCAACATCCCTTCTTCTCCTCTGTCAGTTCTAAGATTTGGCCTTTAGCTGCATCCTGTGCTTGGGGTGAAATTCCCAAACATTTTGGGTCCCTATTTTACAACTTACACTTTTAACCTTTGATTTAATTTGTATTTCCTGAGTAATGTGATGCATTAGCAATTCTCAAGCATTATCCAAAATACAGAGACAGTAAGTACTGTTACAATGTTATGTTCTGTTTTCTGTCTTCTTAGATAAAATGTTTTAACAATCTTTTCCCCTTTAGTTCAGAAGGTCATCTAATGTTTTCAGCTACTGTATTAGGGAATTAAGATTGGTCCATGGTAAAAACAAACCTAATTTATAAAATCCAGAGGTACGTGGAAGAACAGTTAGTAATTTAAAAGAGTTGGAAAGGAAAAGTGTGAAATGACTGGTTTGTGTAGGTCTGTTCAGTGCTTGTGTGGGGGGTGAAGTGGCAAACAAACACAGTCCCAAAGTCAAGCAGAGCCAGTTATGAGCACAAGAATCATAACAGAAAGTGGATGGATTAAACTTGGAATGGACTTAAATACTTCACCATTTTCTTCATGTGCAGTCAGAGAAGAGGGGGAGAAAGATTTTGCTGTGCTTGTGTTGCTGCTGCTGTTCCACATCGAGCTCTGAGTGCATCAGTCTGTCTTTGTGAGCTGGTTTGAAGTGCTGTGGAATGAATAACTAAAGCACAGGGAGACAAGCTGACCCACACAGCCAGAGGCAACCTGCACAGCAGGCTCCACAACCCTGAATCAGGGATCAGATTTCTTTCAAATGGTAAAAGACAGGTAGCCTTCTCAGGGTGGGAATGAGTAAATTCAGGATCCTGAGCAGAGCTGCTCTTGTAGTTCTGTAGTGGGTACAGACAGATCTGTGTCTCGCTGGGGCTGCTGCTGTGAGTGCTTGGGAGAAGATGATGGCATTTGGCACTGCTGAAATGGATTTACCAAGGGCAAGCCACGCTTGACCAGACTGCTCTCTGTGATAAAATGGTTTGAGATGAGGGGAGAACAGTGGATGTCACTTACCCAGACTTGAGTGATGACAGCAGTGTCTCCCACAATGTGTTTGTGTCCAAGCTGTAATATCAAATCTGGATGTTTGGATCACCAGGTGTGTTGATAACCTATTGGAGATTTGGGCTCAGAGGGTGGAGCTGGGCTCAGCCTGGAGCCTGCCAGTAAAGCTGTACAATTTCCATCCTAGGGAGTGTTTGTGCCCTGGGTATGACCCTGAACAGCCTGTTCTGATTTCATTGAACACGCTAAGAGACTGGATGGGGACATCCCAAGGTCCCTTCTACCCTGAGTTATCTGTGAGTCTCTTATTCCAATGTTTGGGTGCACAGCTGATTGTCCAGCTGGCCAGACCAGAGTTGGCCTCACACTGACAGTAGGAGAGCATGAGGTGCTGACCATGACCATGACATGGTAATTCTGAAGTGGCAACCTTCCTGTCAAAATATTGTTAACAAGCTTGTTGTAAAAACCATGGGTTCATGTCTCATTGTGTTTTCTGTCACAGAAGAAGAAGGCTTTGATTTAGTGGTGTTAATGGCAGCTGTAACAGCACACCCACTTGCCAACATAAGGCTTCCAAATTTCCTGTCCTCAGTATTTCATGTTGGCTCTGTCTTGGACTACACTGCCTCTTGCATCCCACCTTTTATGGGAGGGTTTTACACTTTGGTATTTAGATTCCTGTAGCTTTCAAAACATGCTCAAGGGCTGAGCAAGAACAAATTTGTCTTGATGCTGAATATTTTTTACAGAAAGGTAGGAATTCCTATGCTTCTTTTTTTGTAATCCCATCATATTACCAAGGCTCACGAGGGGTGGTGGTTTGACTGTTTTTTAGCTGCAGTAAATTTACTAAAGGGGAGGAGAGAGATCATTTTTGCTACAGTCTTCCAGGTGCCTTCAGTGAGAGACACAGTTTTGAATATCTGGAAAAGATGGAATTTATTCACTAAAAAAACATTTGGGTTCATGCCTTCATGAACCTTCATGCCCTTCGTGAGGGAAGACAGACATGTTCCTTAGATAATTTAAATTTACTAGCAGAACATTTGCCAAAATCTTTCCTTGGGATGAAAAGTGGAGAAACTTGTGGCAGGGTATCCTGAAATAGTCCCAAGGGAGTTCCTGAGCCATGCAGCCATGGGCCAAGGTGCATGCACAGCATACAGCTGGATGGGACACGCTCACCTGAAAATACAGATATGTTTGCACTTGGCTGCTCTTGTGAGCTGCTTGTTCCCTTGAGGAGCTTGCTCTTTCATGGATCTATCCCAGCTATTTCATTCCTGAGAGGCCTGATACAGGACAAGGGTTTTGAGTCTCTTGAGCCCCTGACGGTGGATGCAGAGAAGACTTTCTTCTTGCCATTGTGCTGAGGGAGTGGAAATTTTGACCCAGGCGTCCACAAGGCAAAGAAAGTTGTAACCCCAAGGCACTACCTGTTTTCCATTGTCTCACCCTTGCATTCTTGGACATTGAGGGCAGACAAAATTTAGGGCACAGATTTTGCAGCAGATTCATCTGTACAAGATAAAAGCTCTGGAGACTTTGCATTTATTCTGCACTTACCCTGTTTTCAAAGCAAGGTGGGCTACCTTGTTTTGTGGTGTTCTTAATTCATGTTAAGCCTACGTTCATTGAGTACTAACGTAAAAACCAGAGGTCTTTGTAAATCCACACTTTTCTTTGTGTATAACTATATCCTTGCAAGTCTCATCTATACAAAAGCCTTGGCTCCTAATGGAAAAATATATTGCTGTTACCAGATTTCAGTCTTTGCTGGCTGAGAATAAAACTTAGTATAAAAACATAATTTTCTATCTTCTTGAAACTAAGTTCTGATGTTGAACATTTTGTCAGATTTTCTGGTCCTATTCCCTCATCAGTTCTGCACATGACTCAGGATGAGTAAGAATCCAAATCTTCAGAATATTCATTCCAACAAGAAAGTGATGTGCAAAACCCATATTTTTTTCTTTCCCCTTCCCCTCTATAGAAAGCAAGGGTAATGTGAGGCTATCTCAGCCTATATTCTTCCTTAGATCTTGAATCATGCCCAGAAATGTGTCTGTTTTTTCTACATCTAAGTTACAAATCCTGAGGCTTGCTATAATGGTGCTATCAATCTCTCCTATGACAACACGGAGGAGGAAAAAAACTGCTTTTTGTCTTTTATAAATTTGGTTTCTTTTTTTTTTTCCTTTTTATTTCTTTTCATGAGTTAGTCTTGAATTTATTTCTGTGCTAACCAAAAAATCAGCTTTTTCTTCTGGAATTCTCTCTCACATTTTACATTCTCAAAGGCCAAGGGGTTGATTAGCTCAACTTGTTTGACCTGGTCATTGCTCCAGATCACTGTTTCCTCAACACTCAATCCCTTCTTTCCTTAAGAAGTTCCATTATATGTTATAAACAGAAACTTTATGCAGAAGTTCTGTTTGTCTACTGCAGATTTATCAAAAAAAAAAAAAAAAAAAAAAGCCTGCGTACTTGAAAGTGTGACTTTTTTTGTTTGCTTGTTTATATTTACCACCACTGGCAATGTTGGTGGTTTGAACAACAGCATTTTTTTCCCCTCCTGTGAGTTTGGTCTCTCTTATGGCATTAGATTGTTACAGCTAAGACAATGGTTAGGTAACAGCACTGACTCCAGAATCAGCAGCAGCTTTGGAAACTGAGTGGTTCAGCAGACAGGTTCTCTGTGCTTCAGAGAAATGTGGTAAACCAACCTCCTTCCTAACTCATGCAAGAAAAATATCTGCAGGACTTATGAGACATTTTAATGAAATGAAAGAAAATCTGCTCTCATTGTAAGGAAATAAAGTTTATTTATTGCAATCTACTATCTGCTTTTTTGTAGACTACGAGACTCAAACTTCAAATGAAATATAAAAAATGTTCCATTACTCACTTTTCTCTTTCTTTAGAGCACACTGGAAAATAAGCATGTTGTCAGAGGCCCTTTCTGAAAGGTTGCTAAGAAATAAAAACTGACCCAGTCCCATGTGTACTGTGCTGTCTACAGGACAGAACAAAAATACCCTTATTTTCCCCCACAAAGTTGGCTGTGTAAACACAGGAGGTAATGGTTGTATTCAGCATGAAGGAGTAGAAAACTCACCCAAACATCACCACTGCACTCAGGAGCAGACACAGAACCGTCTCCACCTGCCAAGCACCAGCCCTGGTGTTCTGATGGAGCCTCGATGGCAGGGCTGCCCCAGGCTGTGCACAGGCTGCAGGGAACCTGCCCCAGGTCTCAGCTGACATCACCTGCCTGCAGACAGCTGCCTGCACTTTGCCTGGCCCCTTGCAGTCCTGCAGCGCTGTGCATTTCGCAAGCACGCTTAAAGGTGTTTCATAAATGTCTCTCTATTTTGTAAAGACAAAGGAAAGGTGCCCGTGTGAAACTTAAAATAAATAAAGTGTTGAGACCTATTACTGCTGTTTCAGATCCTATCAGGCATTTGGTTTCTTGAAATGAGAAAATGTTCTCACTCCAACTGAAACATGCACAGAAAAAAAGGGCAACAGGGTGGGGTGGATGGAGGACTGCAGAGGGATTGTGGCACACTGTGTTTGTGTTTCCAATTTTGACCCTCCTGATTTGTTTAGCATATGTGGTTATTCCATCAGTTTTCTACATTCTGAGTTACTGATCTGAACTGTTCAGCTCTGAAATACAAGAACTTCACAATCTCACAGGCCTGGACCATATGTAAAGGAGTTTTGAAGAAAAGAAAAGAGATGTGACTCCTAAACCTTATTAGATGTATACTTAGTGTATTGTACATACACAGTGTGAGAAGAACCCTGACACTGCTGCTCATGCACCACTGCTGCAGCATCCTCCCGTCCTTGTGCAAGTTCATGCCAGCTTTAGCTCCTTGTGAATTTAGATGAGAAGTGTGCAGGGATGGGAGCTATCTATATGTGCAGCCATGCATGTACTGCACAGGAAGATTATTGTAAATAATCTCGCCCCCTGTGGGGGCCTCACCAGAGAGCCACTGCTGCTGTCCCAGTGACCAGAGAGCTTCCCAGTGTGGGAAGCAATGGGCTGGAGAGCAGAGAAATGGCATGGAACCATTTTATTTTCTCCCTTCCTTTGACTCTGTTGCTTGGATTTCATGAACCAGGTCTTTAAAGGCAGCTGGAAATGTGTCTTTCAAGTGTCTGATTTATTTCCTTTGTAAGAGAAAAGTTTTGCTGTCCTAATTGCAGAATAGGTGGGATTTTGAGTTCCCTCTCACCAAGCCTGGGAGCAGCTGTGACACTGATGAGTTACTCTCCCACCTGAACTTCCTCACTGGGCATGGCTCATGATCAGCACCAGGAACACCCCTGCTCCCAGTTCCTCTGATTTACCAGTGTATTTCCATATATCATCTCAAGTTTTGACTCCCTCTTTTTCAGGATAAGGCTAATTTCATCATTCTTATATCAGTTTTCTTCAGCTGAATTCTTCCTTCGTGAGGAAGAAAACTTCCCTAGTTTTTTTTTCTTGGTTAGGGGAAGTTGTGTTGGTTTGGGTTTTTTTTTTTTTGTTTGTTTGGTTGGTTTTGTTTTTATTATTTTTAGACTTTAGAAGCATATAGAAAAATCAAGGGTGAAATTATACAGATTGTGGGAAGCAGAAAATCAAGCAGGGCACTTTCCAGGCCTGCAGATGCTTTAAATGTTCTGGTAGTGCTTAACAGGCTTTGTAGGATATCGTGACACAGAGAAGTCAAAAATACATTTGAGTAGCCTTGACTTTCAGTGATCTCAATGAGCTCTCATTGGCTTTTAAAATATGTGATGCCTGTGTGGTTTGACTTTTTTTTCTACTTTTAATGGATCTGCAGTAGAGTCCCATCATTATCTACAGTTTATCTTCCTGCCTATTGCAGCACTTTGAAGACTTTAATTTTATTTGAGATTTAAATGCACAATCCAGAACCCACAAATGCATTTACAGGTCTCCTGAATGTTCAAAACCAAGATGAGCCTGACCTATATGTAATTCCTCTCGATGCCAGAGGGTGCTGAACACTTCTAAACTGACAAGAATAAAAATTCAGAGTGCTCAAATGTTTACATTTTCACAAATCAGTTTCATGGTGCACAATGTCAAGCTGACATAATTGACTCTACTTCCTTATCATATGGCTTGCCCTTCAAGATTAATAAATTTACATCAACAAGGATGCATTTCCCAGCTAGGGGACCATCTTTTAATTAGGAATGGAAGAAAGAAACCTCTCAAAGAGGAACTACCACTAGGACATACATTATGGAACAACAGCACTAGCCCAGTCACTTACACATTACTTTAATCTTGAAGTGCTCTAAAATACATTAGCTGCTAAATTACTCTAGTGATGATTGGTTCTCATCCATTGTATGGGTTTTTTGACCCCATTCTGGTGAAAGGAAGCCTTTAAGTGGAGGCAATGGATATCACAAGTACTTCTCAAAGTATTCAGCTATTGTAGGCTGTTGGAATATACTTATCTCTTAGCATGAGGGACAAGCAGATGTCTGAGGTGCCTGCTGGCCCCAAACCAATTTTCAAATGACTGCTCTAATCAGAAGATGAAGAAAAGTGATTCAAAATAATATTAAGATGTCTAAAGATATAGGTTTGGGTGGGGTTTTTGCTTTGTGGGATTTTTTTTCCTTTCTAATGTCCCTTTTCCTCTCTCTTTCTACCACTCTTCAGGTGTCCAGTCTGGGTTGTCTCCTTCTATCCACACTGATAAGATTTTCTTTCTGCAGTTTCTACAGAGACTGACCGTCACCATACTCCACTCTGAGTTAAAGCAGATGCTAGAACGGTTTTGAAATTTGAGAAAGCAAGAACTCTTTAAATCTAATTAAAATTATTGTTTATTGCGTAGTAAATGTACCAGATAAATTTTCTGCATTTATCATTAAAAATGAACAAAATTGAGCACTGGCTCTGTCAGTATTAGCTATTATGGTTTTGGCTGGGGAAAGTAATGCAAGTTGGAAATGCTTTCATTATTTTTCTAAGACATTACTAGCATCTTTTCTAGGTCAGGTTAGTGACACCAAATCCAGATGTAAACAATGCCATATGTTAATAAAAACCCAGATCAAACAGCACATTATTGCAATGTGCTCATTCTGTGCTCTTTTTCACAGGCAATGCTCATATTTTTTTTTCTATTGCTGTGTCTATCATCATTAAAAAACTGATCTGACTTCCTACTATATAGGGTATTTTGATGTGCTGTAGGAGTGTCTCAATCCTTTGATGGACACACCCCAAAGCTTTTCTTATTCCTTCTTGTTTGCCTTTTTCTTCTTACACTGCACAGACTTATTAGTTCTCTGGTGATGTACAGCATCAATGTAATGTGTTATAGATCTTCTCAGAGGCAAAACCCCAACAGTTTTCCAATAAGCATAGATGTGCTGATTTTGCAGGAGGGTAAATTGAAGCTTTATCTGAGCTCTGTTGCTTCTGCTCCTCATCATGCTCTTTCTACAGCATAATTTGCAACTTCCAGAAGAGCACAGGATGGTTGTGAGTCAACAGCAGGCAAGGATGTGGCTTGCTTAGCCTGGTGGTCACAAAAATATTTAGGGCATGCATTTCTGTATACTTTGTGAGGCTGAAAAATGTCAGTGTTTATAATTACCAAATACATTCTTCTTCTCAGTGAAGTCTCTTGAATTGAAGTTGAGAGGATGGACCGCTTTTTAAAGGAGTCATTGAAACATCCTTTTAGAGAACAGAAAATATGGATTTTCTTTCTTTTATTTTTTTCCCTCTTGTACTCTTGGATGCAAATAAAATTGGTTTATAAAGAGAGATAAAGAAATAGATCTAATAGCAGTACGGAGCTTAGCAGTTGAGATGCTAGCCCAAGGATATCTTCAAGTTGATAATTGCTAGAATTGCTTACCTGACACTTTAAACAGAAATTCTGTGCTGGAAACAAGGTGCCAACCTGGACGAGCCTACTGCATGACACAGCACGGCTGTGTTCTGCACTTGTCACACTTTTGCTTCCAAATTGCCTGGTGATAAACCTGTTCTCCTCACACATGAATAATTGCTTTTACGATTTTCCTGGTTCAGCTTGTGTTTTATCTGCAACATTTTAGAGCAATGGTATTCAGCAGAGGTGGTGCAGTTTGTTAGGCTGAAGGAAAGAGCATCTCTCTTACAAGCAAAGGCTGAGAGAGTTGGGCTGTTCAGTCCCAAGAAGAATGACTGAGGGGGGACTTCATGGATGTCCAAAAGTGTCTGAGGGGAAGGAACCCAGAGGATCGACCAGGATCTGCCCAGTGGTGCCAGCTGATAGGGCAAGAGGCAGGAGGCAGAAATTATTGCACAGGAAGTTCTGAACATGAGGAAGAATTTCTTCATTGAGCACTGGGACTGGCTTCCCAGGGAGGCTGTGGAGCCTCCCTCACTGGAAATAGTCAAGAACTTGGATGCAATCTTGTGCACTGTGCTCTGGGATGCCCCAGCCTGAGCAGGGAGAATGGATCAGATGATCCACTCTGGTCCCTCCCAGCCTGACCCAGGCTGTGAAAGACAAAGGTTTTTCTGTATTAATAGTGCTATTAACAGGTGTGACTGTCTACAAGCCTGGCAATATTTTGGAGAGAGTAAGAACCAAAATTAAACTAGATTTTTTGTGAATGCAAACACTCAATTGCTCAGTTACTTTATATTAATGGGAATTGTTATTTGTGATTCTTTGAAAACCCATCAGGACATTAAGAACAAATACTTGAAAAAATTAAGGTGGGGGGGTTTATTTTGGTTGTTTTTTGGGGGTTGTTTTGTTTGGGGGTTTTTTTTGGTGGTATTTACAACTTTTCTTAGAACCACTAAGTAGGTTGGAGAGTGAAAAGGTGTTTTAATAATGAGAGGTGAGAGGGGAAAGAGAGGCTTAGTAGGAGAGATGGAATTTAAGCTGGGAAGCACACTGACATAAGAGCACACATTGGAACGTGAGCGTGCAAGAGAAGCTGGGATCCAAAACTCTAAAAAATCCCAGTCCCAGGAACAGACTGTGCATACCCACATGGATGGTGACTTCTGCCTGTTTTTAGCAGGTCTCTGAGGAATAAGGCACAAAGCAGCAAGAAGAGAGCTGCTCAGCCTGTGTATTCATCCTTGTTTCTGTTCTTCAGTAATTAGAGGCTGTTACAGCTCTCACTGAATCCAGCAATCTTTGCTGTAACAGATTATTCTCCATGCTGCAAACAGAAACATCATTGTAAACTGAAAGAATGAAGCCAAATCAAAACAACCTCTCTTCCCCCATCAAAACTGGGGCCCAATAATCATATGTTTGTTCCTAGTCACCTGTTTTCTTCGAGGGAAGGAGAGGAACATGGGCTGGATGGGAAGAAATCCTGTGAATTAGAGTTAGTCATAGGGAGGGAGAGGAGTGAAATCTCCATAAGAAAGAGGTTTGCAGCTAGTGAGGTCTCCTTAGAAGTGATGCCATTGAAACAGGAGCATAATTACAGGTTAAGCATCCTGAAATAACACTCACAGCCTTTTTTTCTTAGTTCAGCAAATGCAATGTGAGAAGTATGAAGAGGAGTTAAATTAAATACCTTCTGAAAACCCTAACTGAGCTGTTTCCTTCCTAGATATCATACTTTAATAACAGCATGCCTGCCATCTAGGAGAATAATATTCAGTGATGCTACTAATACAGACATAAAAGCTGCATATTTGTGTAAAATCATATCTGATGTGTTGTGCAATACAGTATCTGAGCCTGTCATTTTTGAAATGATATGTTAGACTGAGAAGACAGCTAAAGAAAATCTATTTGTATACCTATTTAGTGTGGAAAAACATTCTCCTAAGGTCTCCATCTCAGAGTGGCACTACATCACTTTGCCGGTCATGGTGGTGTCCAGGTGGTTTATTCCCCTGTACTTGGGGACAGAAAAGAAATTGCATCTGACACTGTAAATTACTCCAAAATTAGGAGGACAATCTTTAGTCTCTGAAGGCAGTTAAACTTCTGTCATCAAGGACTACTTAAAATGAGTTTGTACTCAAATCTCTCTACTTTCCCCTTCAAATAAAGCTTGCAACTATAGTAGTCTCTAATTTTTTTGCCATGGAGCATCAGAATGCAAGAGATGTGAATCAACATGGAGACTGGCTCACTTCCATATCAGCTCAGATTCAAAATGGGTTGGGATAAGCGTTCAGGTTTTGGATGCTTATCTGAAGCTTTTAAATTCTTTTTTTCAAAAGTTAGGTTTTATATTTGAAGAGAAAAGGTGCTCACAGCTCTTCAGAGCTATGGTTTGATGTGGCAGCAGAGAAACCTTTTACTCTCCTGCTCCAAGTAATAGGGTCTCTGTCAAATCTCTGTGTCTGCATGTACATGTGAGTGGGGAATGAGCCAAAAGTTTCACAGTGTCAACAACTAAATTTAAGCTGAGGTTGTTTGTACAGCTGAACACTGGCTCCAGAAGGGATCTCAAGCATGAGAATTTGGGGGGTTACTGGCTTTCTTGCTAGTAACAGCTTTCTCATCACCACCCCAAATGCCCTGAGAGGGTGGTGGGAATAAACTTGCACTGTGCATGGGTTGTCATGCATCTGTTTTACGAGAAAAACAAGTCACTTCAGTTACTGTCATTCTGGCACTTCCTCTAAGCATTTGATTCATTTAAAAAGAGCTTTCCCTAAACAAGTCTGTTATTTCTGTGTCTTTTTGTATCTGGATCCAGGCTGAGACATGTGGCAGATGTAATTGCTTGGCATTACCGTAAGCTAGGAGCTCCCATTTTCATTCTCTCTTCCTAGAAAAACCACAAAAATGAACCCCCAAATCCACAAACAACCAAACACCCGGACTCCTAAAACCCTGTATTTTCTCAAAAGATCTTCTCTAATACCTCAAACCATGGATGCATGTTCACATACTTGATATAAAGCTCAGCTTCCTTATATTCCCAGCAGAAAGAGTGCTCAGCTGTGGCTGGTCACTGCTCACCATGGTTCCCAGACATGTGTTTTTCCTATCAGTGCAAGGCTCTGCAGAATGTTGACTTTGTGCAATGGGATTCTCAGCTCCCACAGGGTGAGTTAGATATTACTTGATCAAATCTTATTTTCATCTGAATAAGATCCTTTCGCTATCCCATAATTTCTACTTGTGCATCAATTTATAAGAGTTTGGTCAAAATACTTCAATAATGTTAAAGAACATTTGCACTGAGTTTTGTCTTTTATTGAATAACCTGTAATAATTATTTGCAGGTAGAAGCAAGTTGTTACATTTTCATCTAGAAAATGCTTTTCTCTTGTCTGTGGTCTATTTAAGAACAATTTCATATTTCAGCACTAGATGATATGTGGACAGACAGATACATTGGATTTTGGTTTTTGTTACCCAAATACATCCATTATTCATAAGTAACTCACAGAACAATCCAAGTGAACTAATTACAGACTATGGGTTCTTTGTAAATTATTGAACTGGACTATTTGTGGCATGTTATTGAAACAAAGTCTTCAGTGAGTGCAACTAAAACTTCTGAGTTATAGAATAACAAAGTCTAAAAAATCCTAAACTATAAACAGAGTACTTAAGGTATCAAATTTATTTATATAAATTTATGCCATGCTTTGTAGATCTTATTTTGGTAAAGGTTTGATTCCAAAAACCATTGTGCATTCCATACTTGTTTGTGAAAAATACCTAAAAATGTCCATATTTAATTTTAATCTAATGGCAGAAAAAGTAAAACAAGGATATAAGAAACTGAATTTTATTCTTCAGGTAAGTTTTCAGACCTATAAAATGTACTAAATGTCTACTGTTTGTCTGTTTTGTTATAGATTGAATGTATCTCTGGTATGGATTAATGTGTTCTGGTTGGGCTTTTTTGTTGTTTTTCATACTAATTTATCACACAGAGGATTTCAGTCTGCATTATCCTGTTCAACAGACAACACCTTAATGAACTCTTTTATTTAAATATGTTGGCATTTCCCTCTGGTATGTTCTCAGTGGAAAAGTATTGGATAGAATTGGTATGGTTTGTCAGCATTTCAGGAGGGCAGCTGGGGCAATGCCTCTGAGGCATTACCTGTCACTGGCTGTGCTTGGATTTCATCCTTTGAAACCAGCAGGGTTGTGTAAAATCTCATATTTATTTTCATTTTGACTTTAAGGAAGTCAGATAACTTTGCTTTCCTGAAGAAATTATTAAAACATGTCTGTTTATCTTTTGTTATTGGACTGATGCCTGTGGATGCTGGTGAGAAACTTTCCTCCTGTGCCACATGTCCCAGGCAGGTCAGTGAGCAGAAGAGCTCTGGCAGGTGGCACAGCCTTGGTGCTGCACCTTTCTGAAGGCAGGACACAGCCAAGAACAAAACCAGGATGACTTTCAGTTCAGTAGAAATGTTCCAATGTGAGTTAAATGCAGTTTTGTGCAATCCATGGTTCCTCTATATGACTTTAATTTTCACCCTACAATTTGAGGGCAGAAAGGGAAACTCTCCTGGAAGGCCTGGGGGATATGGGAAGTTGATCCAAGTTTACTTAAAGTTTACAACAGGTAAACTCCCCACCCTCCCCTGGAATAAGGGCAGTGAGAGCACACACACAACCCCAATCTACGATGCAAATATTCTCCTTTCCTTGGGAAACAGTCTCTGCAGTCACTAATTCCAGTTGCTGAAATTGTGTTTAATACTGGTGAAACCCCAAGTTTCAGTCTCTGTCAATGAAGTTGACTGACTGCAGCCAAACTGCTCTCAAGTGAGCAGCTCCATGAAACAGGGCAGAATCAAGCCTTCAGGGAGCAGAATTTCTTTTTCCAGGTCAAAAAATTATTTATTTTTGTGTCCTATATTGTAGAGACAAACCCCCATCACAAAACTTTTCTTACTAAAGACGACATTAATTATTAAATAGAACATCCATTCATATGTTATACTTTTATTTATTAATTTAACTTCTGCAATATCCTATTCACAAATGTCCTTTGGGCATTTTTTTTTTCAGTGAGGTTAGTAAAATTTGTTTTCTCAGCATCTTCATCCATTGTAGTAAAAGACCAGAAAGTACATTTTGCTTCTGAGAACATAAACTTAGAGGAAATATTTGCTTGACTGATTTTATTATTTCCTCAGACTTGTTTCAACTCCATTCTAGATATGGATAAGTAACAAGATAATTGTATCAATGTTCAAGTAATCAAATGTGTAAAAACAATCTGAAACACATATGCTCAATCTCGGTCATATCTGCCATTACAACAAACATCCTCAACTGTGCTGCTTCCCTTCCTCTGCCCCCAACCCAGATATCATTATCTTGTTTTTTATCACAGCCCTGGTATCATTTTATTTTTAAAATGCCTATCTCTTAATATTCAATCTAAAACCACTTTAGGAAAGGAGCCTTGTGGATTATGTGGGGAGTGAACAAATAGAAGTTGTGGGAAGAATACTCTCCTTGCACACCTCGTGAAGATACAGATTTGCGTGCAGCTGCTATTTTGAGTCTTGATAGAGGAACATCGTTATCCCAAACTTAGCAGAGTGTTTGGCTTGAGCTCTCTCTGAGGGAAACGTGCTGCATTCCCATGTTTAGCATTGAGTCTCTGACCTTTCATGCTTCAAGTTTCCTGTTGGACTGAGCAGTTTTTGAGCCCATGTGCAGTTCCTCAGCACAGGCTATGTTTAGTGCCACTTACACACAACTACCCTGTGGTTTCTTTACACAGAAGAACAAATGCCTCAGGCTCCCAGGGTATTCCACTTTCCCATGCATGCCCTCCTATCTGCTACACTAGAGAAAAAGCTGTTTTAAATGTTACAGGGTTTAATCCTTTAGGAATAGGTGAAACAATCTTTTTGATAACGCATTCCAGACCAGCTCAAGAGAGACAGAAAGAAGCAAAAGGGGTTCCCCCCGCCCACCCCTTCCCCCCTTCTTGATTTGTTATTTCTTTCAGAGCCCCTTGGTATTAAGGACAATATTTCCTTTGAAAATCCAGGACTAGTCTGAAGTCCTTTTCCTCCTCCTTGCGCAGTTGCATCATCTTCCTTAGAAAGACATAGGGTATAATCATTTAGAGGAGGCCCTCAATGTTCCTTGACTCTTTAATTCTCCTTGTTCTACCCATCCTCCCCATTCAATGTCAGTGCTGCATGTGGCATTTCTGCAGCAGCAGCTGCAGTAATGTGGCAGCCTTTCTGCTGTGCAGAGTATCACAGATCAGAAAACAGTTTTCTGAAAACTGAAAACTCAGCTTTTCTGAAAACTCAGCTATTTGAGACTGTCATAACTGCTCAGGGTAGGTGTGTGGGTATTGTTTCCAGTGTGTAAAAACAATGAAAAAAACAACTTGCTTTTCTCTCACATATGGGACATCTGGCAGTGCAGGCAGTGCAGGGAGCCTCTGGAGCATGAAAATGAACTGACTGACAGGTTCTGCCAGACGCTGATGGGGCAGTACAGATTTTACCACTCCTGGTTCTGGATCTAGCTCTGTAGTCCTCCAGGTGAGGCAAGGAAAAGAAATAAAGTTTTTTTTTCTGGCTAAGCCAGAAAACAGAAAACTGACCCTGGGTTGAAGAATTATGGCCCTGGGCTGGCACATCTTGTGAAGCCTTTTCAGATTAGCAGCAGGCAGCATGTTCTTTGTAAGTGAGACTAAAGTGATGCCCAGAAAACCAAAATTTAAGTTTACTGATGAAGTTTCCTTCTACCTCTGTTAGAGTAGGTGCTATGTAATAAGCAGAATAAGACCCACTTCTGTTGAAAGTAGGAAAGGTAATGTATTTTTTTCCTCCCTGCCCTATTCCATACAAAAGTGAACTGGAGACTGTCATCTTGGGGAAAAGTCAATGACAGAATATGAGAAAAAAATGAACGAGAGGACAGAAGTCTGACCTACTTTTGGTGCTTAGAGCCCTGCTTCTCTTTATCCATGCTATGGGAAGGATGTGTATGAATGGCATGAGCCTGTGATTAGATTAGACTTCTAAAAATAGTGTCCACATTTTCAGTCTGAAAATAATTACATGTTGTGTGTGTACATATACATCTAAGCTACATAGCTGTGCTTTTATCTTTGTTAAAGCTCACTTATTATCCAAGACTTAACTGCAATGGACTGACACAGTTCTGATAGCTCTCAGCACGTGATGTTAGCTCTGGGGGGGGGGAGGTAAAAAATTACATAGCCTTGAAAATAGTTTGGAAAGATAATCTTGCACTCTTAATCAGGGAGTTTATGGCTTGTTTTGTGTAGAGATTGGCTGGCAGAGTCAAGCTGTAACCCTTGCTGGGGAGAGGGCTGTGAGCACAGAGAAAGTGCAGAGCTGGGGGACCCAAAAGAAGCAAAGGGAGAAATATGGAATATGTGACTTGTGTAGACAAGTAAAGAGATGGTGATGAGGAGCTGGAAAAAAATCCTGGGTGCCCTGAAACAGGCAGCAGTTTTATCAATGGAGTCTACTGAATGAGGTCTTGTCAAGGGAAAGCTAGGGAATTAATTAAAAACAAAACCAGGAAGGTGAAGAAAAAGATAAAGGAAAACACAGAAGAAGAACTCACAGCAAAATTAACACAAGAAGTGTTTAAGAGAGAGATAGACAGGAGGGAGTGGGAGGAAGAGAAAAAGACTACAAAATTTAAAACTTCCAAGTAGCAGAACTCTGGGGTTTTGTTCATTATCCCTGTTTTGTGAACAGCTAGCATACTGTGAATTCACTTAAATACCTAGAAGAGCAGAACTTGTGCAACTGAATGTGCCGAAGTATAACTGATTGGAGAGAAACAAGGGAAGAAAAATTGTCTTTTATCTTTATCTGTAAGGCCTGAATATACCAGGAGATCCTCTTTGAGAAGAATAATACAGACAGACACTATGGAGGCAAAGTAGCTGAATAACCTGCTCAAGGTCATCTCACAGGCAACAGACAAAGCTAAAAAGCTTGGAGTTACATTGCACAGTGAATGAATTCATAAAGCTGACAGAGGGCTGGCATGCTCTAATCCAGTTTTGTGGGTTCTTTTTTTTTTTTTTTTTAATCTTCAAATGAATCCTATAAACTGGGATGTTACTTTTTCTCTCTTTTGAAACTTCTTTACTTTGAGAATGAAATTGATGTTCCAATACTGTTCCAACATTGTCTAGGATGGCTCTTCTCAGTCTACTCCTCCCATCCAAAGCACAATCCTAACAATTAAGGAAAATCCCTCTTTGTTCTGAAGCCTGGGTAGAGATATACTAAGCTATCTAAAATAGCTTCAATGACGTGGTGAGTCCCAGTAAAAAATCATCATACTCTGATTCAACAAAGCAATTCCTCCCCACGGAGTTTCCCTGCAGTGCCTGCTTTCTGTAGTTATACTGATTAATATTTCTAAAGACTGCAAGTAATGTAGCCATCGGGCACTGGAGGCCAAATTTCAATCTAATGCAAAACCACTAATCAGCAGTTGAAGTAGAATTCAGCTTTTAATTTATTAACTTGAGAGGAGATACACTGCAAAGGGCCAGCTAAGCAGCTCATGTAAGTACTTCTCACCATTAAACAGCATCTGCTTTAAACAGTACTTGTGTCTTCAAGCTAAAGCATTAGAAATTTATATTAAATAAACTCCTTGACAAAGTGTGCTCCTAAATGCCATTTTGTCAAGCTTTTTATTGAAGCCTCAAGGTTTTGGATTATTAGGTCTTTGATCTCTTAGGACAGTTCTCACAGTGCAATTTCAGCTTTCCTGTCTTCTAAGGAAGGAGATGTTTGAACACCTCTCTCCCCCCAGTTCCAGGAATAGTTTGCTGAGTTTGCATAAAATTCTGGTGGAAAACCCTACTGATTTATAAAAATAAATCAATGATTTATTATATACACATGTTCTACTAAAGTCACTTGACATCAATCAAAGAAAATCTTTGAAAAAGAGTTTAACCTTAGCAACAAGAATAGTAGAGTAAAAGTGGACCAATTACTCATTCCCCATCACTTATGTTATTGAAGAGCCATACAATTGTTTTATGCATTTAAATATGTATCTTTTAAACTGTTGCTGTTGCACAAAATTCTCTTAGACATTGTTTCTAAATTATGTTTGTTCTTTAATTGGAAGAACATTTAAAAAAGTGAAGATGTTACCATGCAACATACAGTATCATAGCAGGAAGAGTGTAATATCAGTGATTTGCATAAAAGACTCATAAATAGAAACACTCTAAGTGATGGGTCTATAATATCAGTAAGAATGAATCTGTATTGCTGTGCATATTTAAAACCATGTTCTCAGGTGCCACGTACAAACAATTCTAACGGGGCCTTCAGTGCTCCTGTTGCAAAGAGCAGTAGTATATAATAACAAAAAATAATATGACTGATGATAATGTTATTGTGTTCCACATACCAGTAGTGGATGTGTTGAAGCATTATGAGGAGGACTGAGCTCAGTGGGTGAAATTTTTCTAGGAATGTAGAAATTGGCAGACACAGAATAAAGTCAAGGGATATCTGGAAATTTTTCAGGGTTCTAAGGTGTCATTACAAAACCCTATGAGGTCACCAGGCAGAGAAGTAATTTTAAACAAACATTGTGTTTCAAAAAATCAGTTTTCCCATTGCTGCCCGGTGACCAGGTTCATTTCAGAGCTGATGATTTAGCTGCTATCAGCTCAGGACAACAAGTGGTAACTCCTGAAAACAAATGTCTTGGCAAAGTACTCCTGTTTCCTTTCTAAATAAACTGAAATTGATCCCAAATATAACCTGACTGAAATATAAAATTCACTTGACTTGACCTTTATACTAATAATGAAATGGAGTCATGAGAAAGAAATTTGATGTCTCCATCTCTTCAGCCCAAGAGGACCTAATAGATGTAGTCATAAACTAAATTGTGAACACATTTTTAAAACCCACACGGGGTTTTAGAAAGAAATAGAGTTTCTGTTTTTTCAGATTATAAATTCTATTTCTGTATTTAAGATCACTGGCTTTGGGATTGTTTTATTTTGGGGAGAAAGCTTTTTGAGTCAATGGATCTAACTTTGGCATTATCCCTGTAAATAAATTAAAGGCTTCTGCAGGGATACTTCTGATGTAGACAGTTACAGGTAAATAACAAAACAGTATTGGAAAACCCCTTAAACAATATCCTAATCAAGGCAAACATTAAGACCAAACTACCAGCCACAGATGGCTGTGTTTTTCTGCCTCAGACATGAGAGGCAATCCTGCTGCGTGTGTGGGATCCTCCTGCCTGTGCCAGGTCCCAGGGTGAGGTGCATGACCTGGGCAGCTCCTGTACTGCTCTGTGAAGGAGATCCTGGTGCCCTTCTTCATGCTGGGTGGGACTTGCCCTTCCAGGACCTCCCTCCCAGCTTGCAATACAATTTCTGTCAGTCAGCCACGAGTACAGACTTAGGTGCCAGAGCTCCCTGTAGAGCACCTGGCCAGGGCTGCGCATGGATTCCAAGCTCTTCCAGGAGACTTGGGAGCTGTGCATGGGGACTCCTGGCATGCAGAGGTGTGTATTGATGGCTGCTTTCACCGGGGTTGCTGACTGCACACTTGTGGCTAGTTTTTCAAAAGCTTTGAACACCAGCCTTCTTTGCCACCCTGGGTGCTGCAGTCCTATAGGTACAGGAATATTAAAACAGTATTATAGCACTGAGAACAATTCATGGCAACATGTTATTATATTAAGACTTCAGCAGTGATAGATTCCAAGAATTTTATGAAGTATGGCTATTATAGATTCAGTTATGCTTTTGGCCACATGGGGCTTCACTGCAATTTTTTTCCTTTTATTTAACTGTAACTGAAACCAAAAATTTTCCCCATGGTAATTCAATATTTCAGAGTTTTGAAAGGCTTGAGCTGTCATAAAGATCTAAAATGTAAGGTGTGAATGTACAAACAAACAAAAAGGAATGTGTGTGGGCAGAAGATGCATTCCCTAGTCTGGAAAAATTTAAATTAGAGAAGAGAAATTCTGAACAATTTCTTAATGGAAATGTCAGTGTAGCTGTATTCATGGCAGCAGAACCAGATACCAGTTCAAGAAATAATCAAAAGAAAAAGAAAAAGAAGACAGGAGAAGAAAGCAAAATAGCAATATACAGTGTGAGACAAGATTTCTGTTACAATCTCACTGTCTGTCAGCTCTGCTAAAGCCACTCTGTTAAGAGCAGCCCTGTTAAAGCCAGTGAGCACATACACCATATCTATTGACAGGCTAAGGATGCATTATTTCCATTAGCAGGTTGTCTAAAGCACAAGAGTAGAAAGGTCTGGAATATTAAAACGCCCTTTCTATAATTGCAGCAGTCATATAAAAAATGTTTTCCACATTCTTGGAAAATATGCTTCAGATGCAATCAACAAAACAGTTCAAGAACCACGACTGAAAGAGTAGGCTGAAACTAAAGTACATTTTGAAAAGACTTTTAGAAAGGCTAAGCACTTTCCTGGTGTTCTGTTTTGCAATTACAGGAATTTGTTAAATACAACGCTCCAGAGAAAAACTCCCGTGGGCTCCACTGCTCTGACTTGGGGGAATGAAAACCAATCCAGACTGTGAATGTGGTGGCAGGGTTTTCATCCTGTGTAATAGATTTTTCACTGTGCTAATGAAATGCTGATTGCCAGACAGTAAAATGAATGCATCTTAGTAACACAAGATCAATTTGACTTCCTTATTATAACAAAAGTAGCATTCATTTTTCTCAATTAATCAGCCACATCATCAGCACATCTCAGCTGCAGTCAACTAGTGATTATAAATTGACTCTGGGGTCGCTTGGTCTCTGCCTTGCAAAGAGAACATTTTAAATAATGTTCTCACTTTCCTGTGTGGTATTGGGAATCATGCACACGCACTCATAAGCAGAGACTAGACTTGATATTCTTTGTAATTTAGCCAAGATCTGGAGTCTGTCCAACAGCAATTAAATCACACCAACTTCTTTAGACTTCAACAGAGTGGGGCAATTTTCTCCTGTTGTGAAAGGGAATGTTCCTACATTATTATTTGGTCAACAGGAAGATCAGACTCAAGTTACAAACTAATGATTTCTTATTGCAGTCCATGTATTGCACCTGTAACAATGGTATGCAAATAGTTCTCACGGGTATTGAAACAGCTTTTTGTCTCTTTTCCTCCTCTCCTCCCTTTTCCTGTTCCTTAGTCGAGGGTGGAAGAAAACAGATTCTTTAGATTGTAGCCCACTTTTGTATATAGATTGATCAACCTCTTTATTAACAGCATGTAAGAGAAAATATTTACATCCTCTTACTATACGTTTGGCTCTTTAACATTCACATCCTCTGGGCTCTTTCTGTGGACTTGGAAGGACCAGAAACTATGCAGAAAGAATTTGTAGGATGAAAGTTTAATTTACCTGCATGATGAGCTGGAACACACTACAGCAGAGGAATCTGGAAAACTGAGGGGAAAAAGGGGAGTTAATGCAGTGCTGTTTGTCAGACAAGGCATGAACTTGTGTCTCCCACTGAGCATGAAAATATGTGCCTACAGGGTACAAGGGTTTCACTTTTCCTTCCTTTCAATGCCCTGCACACCCACCAGCTAGGATTTTCCAAAGTGAGGGAAACCTTTCAGTAGCCAAAGTGCATGTCAGCATAATGTTGTCAAATGTCTCAAAAAATAACGCAGCCAAGAAGGCAGACATAATGGCCTTCCAATACCCAATATATTCTGAGCAACTTAAACCAAATTGAGCTATCATTCTCATAAAGAATTAAACTGGATGTGAATTTACAACTTACAATGACATTGTCTTCCTATAGTTGCCATTTTCTACAACTTTTGACCTAATTTCCTTCCCCCCCATTGTAATATTCAATTTGGAAGTCAGCTCTAGGAGAGTTATTCAATCTCAAAACTAGGGTGGATTTCACATCTTATAAAGCCAAACTACAGACTAAGTTGGTAAAATTGGTATTTTTCAATCTGTTATTTCATTGCACTTTGAATAAAAGTTAGCTTTTGTGTGTTCATATTTCATGACTACTTGTAACAGATACAGAGATCATAGCTTAATTCCCATTGCTTGAAAACTGCATCAGCAAGTTTGTTTAACTTAATCTCTGATCCCTACTACAGGAAAAATTTCTGATGGTTTTTCCTTCTCTCTTATATCCCATTCCTATCAGAGTTCATTTATATTCTCCCAGCTTACTCATACCAGCCCTGACCAATTTAAGCAGCCTGCTGCCAATGGGCAGACTTCCCCAGAGTCTGCAACATCATAAAGATAAGCACTCATGTTGCTAAGAGAAGCATCCCTGTCTCTTGCCTAGGCTTTTTTGTCAAGTAGATGAAGTGAAATAATAATATTAAGCTAAATGTGATTAATAAGGTAATCACATTTTTCATCTCAGAAGCGTTCTATCAGCTCTCCTTCTGTTTCAGACAAGGGAGCTCTCATTTTCTTTCATGCTTTATCTTTCCAGATGCAAAAATATAAATAGATTTTGCAAGCTATAGGTGTCCTTATTCAGTTTCAAGCTGTTAAAAAGGAATATTCTACCAGGTAACCCTCAAAGGACAAAACCTGTTGTGTAGGCTTGGTTTTGTAGCACTTGTTTAGTCAAATGAGTCTACATAATCAATGCAAGCTCAACTAATAAGTATCTCCATGTTAACACAGTTAAGCTTAATTATAGAATAAATTAAAGGAAACACTGTACTTCTTGGTACTCAGACCTCAGTTACTCAAGTCAGTATTTATGGGGCCCTTCCAGCCTGATTATAGAGGCCTATGTGTGGCTTATATCCAGGAAAGCACTCAGGAGCATGCATGGTTTAATGGGTGTCTAATGTTGTGCTGGATTAAAAAGTATTGGAGCTGTACAATACCATCGTTTTTGGACAGCAGCCTTTGTCAATGCCAGCAGAGATATCTGCATCAGACAATGACAAATGTTGGCCACTGGCACCATATAGACTCTAACAGAGAGCTGTCCCCTGTGTCAGAAATTTTAGGTGTGGAGGATAGAAGTTCTGCAAGCAGCAGCTTGTGTTGGGTTTAGGAGAGTAACTGCTCTATTATGGATCACATTAAGGAACATTTTACTTGGCTGAGGGTTTTTTTGCTTTCTTATACCCAGATCTAATCTCATGGCAAGTCAATTACTGAGGAAATGGCTCATTCTATGTCCTTTGTATGTGCTCACATACCTTGCACAGCTCAGGGTGGACTTCATGCCAAGAGAACCCTCTGACAAAATCAGATGTTAAACCACTGGAATATGAAGAAAAGCAGCAGTTTGCAGCGTGTTTCTACCACTGTGGGGCAGGGAAACAGGAAAACTGGGCAAGGGCCAGTCCTGGGAGCTGCCTGCAACTGAAAGCATCTGGGGTAAACCAAACCAAGGCAACCAGGCACTCTGCAAACAGCTCTTCAGGACTGGTCTTGTGCACGGGTGCAGTCACACTGGAACTTCACAGCCATGAACTTCAGAAAAGATTTTTAGAAAACAAAGGCATACTAGGCTTTTGCCCACAAACTTCTAGACACTTACATTTTGAAGGCAGCTCTAACCAAAGCAACTCTAGGAGTAGGAAAAGAATAGCAGGTTTGTGGCATTCACTTTTCCTGCTGATAGTAAAAAGTCCTCTGACATTCCCAACAGAAAGGTCAAACGCTGAAAGGTTCTGAGCAACCATAATTTTCACTACAATCAACTCTGAGAGTTACATACCTTCAAGGATTTGACAGAAAGAATTCCTACAGGAGAAGGTATGGGAGGGTCTGGCTTTTGACATGCCAATCAGGAGAAGTAGGTGTTTTCAGGTAAAAGACCAACTGATTAGGAAAAAACACTTTTGATTGTTTCAGTCTTTAATGTTACCACTGACTAGAGACCAGTCTGTCCCTGATTTGCCCTGTGATGGGAAAAGAAATGTTTTGTGCCCATTGGGAACCCGACCAGCGAATGAATTAGTGTGAACAGACTCTGAAAAGAGTTGCCCACAATTCTTCTTGCTTGGGAACATCTTGTCTGTGTCAAGTAGCCCGAGCATTGGGGAAATAAAAAGAATGAGAAAAACCATGTGGGGCACAGGCAATGCCAGCATTTTGTGAGACTGGAACAGGACTAAATCCCTTTGAACTGGCAGTATATGATATTCTGACCCCTCAGGAATGAGCCAAAGTGCTGTAAATTTCATTAGAAGAGGAATTAGAAAGAAAAATATTTAGGGAACAAGTAAAAATGCACTAGTGGCCTAACATAGCAGTACTATTATTTTATCCTGCAAGGTGCATAAGAGTTTGTAAAGGGTTTTGAGTCCTGATGGTTCTGAGATTTCTGCAAGCTGAAAAGGGAAGTGATAGGAGTGTGGGCAGAATGGCCATTCAGGTTTAATTTGGGCAAAATCATTCTGTAAAAACTTTTGAGTCAGCTTAAATGCAGCTGGGAAAAAAGTGGTTAAAGATATGCTGTCTCTCAAAACTCCAAGTAAGGAGATTAGAGATAAAAGGAAAGTTTGGGAAAAAGAATAAAAAGACAAGACTTTGAAGAAATTTTCTTTCGTGTCCTACTTTATAAAGGGATATAAAAATTGCTATTGGATTAACTCATTGCCCCGTACTGCTGAATTGTTTTCCAGCTGGTAATCTTCAATTAAAAACAAGTTTGAAAAGTGATAAGCTTCTAAGTTGCTGGAAAAACCCAAATGACGTTAATGATAATTCTCTTAATTGCATTTTAACTTTTTTTGTTTACTGAAATACCTGATATAGTTTCATCGGATCTTTTTTGAAACAGGGTATAATTCTTGTGCTAGAGTCTGTGAAAACAGAAGTCATTAAGATTTTTCTTATTAGTGAAAATCCTGTAAAGCAAATGCAAATGCATGTTTATTAAATTTTTTGGCCAAGTACAAGAGAATGTCATGTGAAAGCTGCTTAGAGACCTTTTATATTTTCTGAGGTTGTAACTTTATCTACCTGTACTGGTATATGTTGTTCTTCACGTGGAAATGTGCCTCTTTGATAGCAGTCACCCCTCAAACACTGATTCTGTGCAGGAGGAAAGGGTTAATGAATTTCTCCAGGGCTAAAGGCTGAAGCAAAAGAAGTTGCTGTATGTTGGAAATTCTGTGCTGAAGGAACTTGGAGGGCAATGCTTCAGCAGTCATGCTGCCTTGACTCCTTGAGGAGAGGCAGCTGCAGACACAGAGCCACAGCTCTGTGTGTGAACTGAGGTTATTTGCATGACCTGGTCACTGTGTCCATGTTTTCCAAAGACAATGCAGAACATGAAGTATAAAGATGTGGCCTTTTGAATATCTATTTCTTACAGACTCTTAATTAAATCAAAGAAAAACTAGTGAGTGTAGCACTTGTCATAGAAGCTGTACATTTTAGTAATAAATAAACCACCAGAAAAAAAAAGATAAAGGGTAATAAAAAGGTTTGTTTGTATATGCTTTCCCTAAGAAAATCTGCTAGGCAAAGTGCACTGTCATTTGATTATTCTTATCACAATTTTTCCTATCTTTACCCTGCGACAGAAAGTTTCTCCAAGGGCTGGGAACATGAAATGGTTACGCCCATGAGTTAAGTGGAAAAATACGCAGTGACAGACAAGGAAACTGGATTTTAACAGCTTTCAGCTGGCCTTCCTGGGCACAGGTGGAGTCATATGCTTCCACATCTCTGCCTAATAAAATCCACCTCCATATGTCAGGGAAGTGAAGCTCTGTGGTACATCCTACAGCTCTTGGGAAAGGCTTCAACATGTCTGACATGTGGAACTCAAAACTTCTTGTCTCCTCTTGCTGAATGCACAAACCTCAGTAGCTGGTCACAACTTTGCAGACTGTAATGTAAAAGCAATGCTGGGCTCTTCACCTGCATTAGCAACAAAAACTCCTAACAGGGATCAAGCTGCATCTTTGTGCACCTTCATGCTTTAGAAAGTGCAGTGGGGTTATTATTCCTTTGGAAACATTATCTATGGCTTAAAATAGCTCAAAATTTCAGTCAGAGCTGCAGTGGGTTCTAAGCAGACCCGAGATCATTTTAAATTGCTGTACTAAGGTACTGGTAGAATCCTAGCTGTACAAAACCTGCTGCATAAATTAATCAGTAGTTGTCACATAATGAAGGACTCTGGTTGCACTTGTAATAAAGCACCCAAGGTAGAATTCTTATTTTGTTAAAGTCTGTGATAAGGCTATTGCAGGGCTGATGAGAAGCAAGTGTGGAGTTGCTCTTGGAATGCAAGCACGGGGCATTTCCATGTAAATAAGCTCAGACAGTTGAGGGTTGATGGGTGCATTAGAGCCCTCAACCTGAGTGGGTTGTTTAATGCCCTTTTCTGTTTTTTACAGAGCTCTTGAAAGGACAGTATTTTTCCTTATACTCTTTAGCTGAGCAGTGTCTTCAGCTACTCTCACATTTGAGTCTTTGCTCCCTCTGCTCATCTATCCAACTATAGAGTCTGAGTTCAGGAAGTGGGAAAGCACAATTTCTCTACAGGCATATTTGCCTGTTCACTGAAACAGGTCCTGGGGTGTATCCTGCATTTCAAAGTTCATTTTCTTGATACAGATATTTATAAAGTTCCTAGCTAAGCCACTGACACCTCTACTATTTTCCCATCATCTTCTGTCCCACTTTTCCATTTGACTTCGTGGCCTTGTGTTTACTCAGCTAAAGTGTGACACTTTACAATTTTTTGCACAGATTTTTCTGGATTTGTAATACCTTTAGAGTTATTCCCTCCATCCTTCCCTTTTCACACCAGGCCAAAGGGATGCTTTTGGGCTTTGAGTACTTTTTTTTTTTTTCTTACAGCTTAAAAAGACAATTTTTCACCCTGGCTCATATTGTCCTTGCTTGCTGGAAGGATCTTTGTGATCAGAATTCAACTTCTGGCTTTTCTGCAGGTCCTTTGATACCCTGTGCTTGTAAACTTCACTGTTGATATAAAAGAGAACCATTAAAGTTCCTCTCTTATCCCTCATCTTTTCTGGTTTTTGCCTTGTGAAATTACTGTCTGCTCTGGGCAGAAAGGCTTTTCTCCATTGTGTTCATACAGGTCCTCACATAGAATGAGAAGCCAGTAAATCAATATAATTACCCTGACAAGCATAGCTGAGAATGTTCTCTTGAAGTTTCTTTAGCTTTGTTATTTGTACTCTCCTGCATTTACCCAGGTTTCATACATTTTTTCTTAAAACTTGTGAATTTCAATAATGCCTTCTGCTCAGTAATCCACTGAAGGCAGCATTTTGACAAAGATCTATTTCACAAAAATAATTTTCTGAAGAGAAGGTCAGTTTTACAGGATGAATTTTCATACTCATTGGAGACAGTCCCAAAAGCTGCAGCAGACGATCCAGGATTGCTTTCTGGAGTGCAATATTGTCAGGTCACACACAGCACTTTCAATAAGCCATTGGGAGTCAATTAAAAGTTTTATGTGTTCTGGCCTGTTTCAGCAGTGACAGCTCCTGAGTTCAGGTCAGGTCAGGTTTGCATCAACCTCACTGTATTTTTTTGTGCAAGATTCACCAAGTATTCACAGCCCATTTCACTGACCTTTGTTAGCAAAACCCTCACACAGTTTACAGGCCTCTTTAAAAGTGAGGCAGAAACATTGGTCAGGACATTTTGAACTCTGGTGTGCTTGTACAGCTCCTATTGCAAAACTCTTTTCCTTTGCTTGCTTAAACCCTGACACCTATTTTGTGAGACGTTATTTTTCCTAGTCTCCAAAGAAGGCCTCTTCTGATGGAGACCTTGATTCATGATACGTAGAAGATTTGGGAAGGAAGATGCACCAGGAGACAAAAGAAGGAAGAATTATCTAAATCCCATTAAAGAAAAATATTGATTTAATCTTCCTTCTTCCCTCTTTTTCTAGTATCCCATTATAAAAGGAAGAAATACCCATGCAATTCCTCATACAGAGCTCTGACTCTTCCTGCTGGCTTTATCTCCTACCTGGCCCTTGATTTTCAAGGAGTCTGTAAGTTACTCTGATATTTTTCCCCCTCTCATTACAAATTTTGTTGACATAATCAGTGTGGTGTATAATTTGGGAGAAGTAGTGAGTGTGTTGTTTTCTGCTCTTATTTCAAGCTGTATTTTGTTGTCTTGTGTCAGGTTTTACAGCCAGCTCCTGGTTTTGGCTACTTCAGGCAGGAGTGGAGGTGGCTCAAGAATAGAAGCAGCACAATGAGGATGTGGCATCGTTTTTTCTTCCTCTTCACTCCTGGGGAGCAGAGTGAGGACCAGAGTCAAGCCTGGGAGAGCCTCCAGCACCGTGAGCAAGCAGAATTTCTCCATGCCCTGACACAAGGAAGGAGCCCAAAAACAGCCAAAGTCTCCCTTTTCTCAAAAACACAGAGTCATCAGAAAGCCATCTTCTGTTTATGATGTTCTTCTGAACAAAGCAGTCAAAATAGGAAAAACAGCATTTTTTCCCAATAAAAGATTTCTGATAGGCACTGAATTCAGAAGGAGAAACTTAGCATAATATGGTCAAAAATGCTGACCTCTGTGCTGTTTGGCTCTTCAGATGGATGAATATGGTGTAAGGAAAAGAATTTAGGTATTTACCTACACAGAGCAAGGCACTCATAAGGGCTTGTAGAGCTGGAAAAGCTGAGTAGTCCTTGTCCTTCACAGAGTTTAAATAAATCCAATAAAAAGTACTCAGTAAATTGCAATTAAACTTTGTGGGATCCAAACCATAAACTGTAACTTTTCAAAGGAGAACTTGTTCTTTTTCTGTCTCCTTCCACGATGTTCTCTGCCAAATAAAACCTAAAAACTTAATTCAGCCTCTAGCATATAATTTGAAATTTTTACTCCTTTGTTCTCAGTTTGTGGTAAGTTTCTTCCAAAATTCAATGCCACTCTTACTTAGGAGTGTAGACTCTTATACCCAAGCCATCTGTAGATTCTTACCTAAATTCATTTAAAATTAGGAAGGAACATACCTCAAAATTAAGAAATTGAGGGGACGTAGATACTTATAAGTATCAAAATGCTTCATGTTTCGCATTGATACCTTTAAAACTAGTAAGTTTTCAAACTGATAAGGCATTGTTGTGTCCAAGTTGACCTAAGTTTTAATTGAGAATTGAGGACCCTTAATGAAAAAGGAAAATGAAACCTCTCATTCCAATTAACACATAATTACATGTTGGCCTTGGATGAAATGACTGCCATTTAAATTTCATTAATATGTTGATTGAGTCAGCTGTTAAAAATCCTTTTAATGAAAAACCTTCATCCAGTCATATGCTAGGCATTCCTATCATACAGTAATGATCATTTTATTGAGAGGAATGGTAATATATTATAAATTCTGGTCATAAAAAGATATATGTGTACAATATCTATAGAGGAATTTAATAGAATAATTTCTTAGCAAAATGAAGTGTCTTTTTCAGATTTTTTTAGAAGTGATTTTAGTTTTCCATCTGCAGAATATAAAAAACTGGGATGAGTTTAGGAGTATTTACTTTGCCAGTTTTCTAGAGGCAGACACTGGGACAGAAGATGTAGTATAAGACCTGTGAATTATTTCAGCTATAGTGCAGTAAAGACATCTCTTAATATGGCAGTTTTTGAAAGTGTTCTTGTTATCTACATCTCGGAATCAAAATTAGTCATTTTGCAGCAAATCCTGCACCTCCAAAACTGCTGCTTTCTCTTCCTCCTCATGGCCTTGCAGTCCAGCACAGCAGGGTGATGCCTGGAAGCTTCAAAGGAGGAATGGGGAGTGTGCCTCTGAGACAAACCCTGATCCAGACTCGTGTTGGGAGCGGGTGGGACAACAGGGATTTTTTACCTGCAGTGTGAGCAAAGTGTGTTTTATGAAGACAGTCTGAGTGACCCCACAAATCCTAGTACTATAATCCATATACACCACTCACAGGGTTTGGTGTTTCTTTTTCTCCATTACCCAAAGCTTTTCATTGTTTTATTTGTGTATGGGGGTGTCTGTGTGTAGGCACATGGCGTGGTTGTGAATTGGTAGGGATTACAGAAGTTTTCAACAGCTCTCATGTTGATATTTTAATATCCAGTGTTTCAGAGCAATTCCACTTCTAGTATTGAAAATTTGTTCATTCATGGGATGTTTGCATGAATTACTGCGTTTCTCCAATCTTGGTGTTGCTTGAAATTTGGCCTAACTCATTTTCTTCTGCAGATGGTAAAAATTTGCTACTTATGCCTTTTCAATGTGATTATATAAAATAGGTTAGTGCAACAAGTTTAAAATTTTTCACTAGGTATTTTGGAGACTTGATGAACAAGGTATTGAATTGACAAGGAACAGACTGAAAAGGGAAATGGCAGTTAATGGAAGGATGCACGAAGTTTGAAAGACCTTATTTGACATTTTCACTAAAATTCTAGTTGTGCACACTAGCAAAATATTCTGGTAACAACAAAAAAAAGATTTTATCCATCAGCAGACAATTGAAATACAGTACAGAAAAAAATTAAAATACCTTCCTGTGAGATCTGGAACACTGAAAAGAAAATCATAATTCTAGGTTGTATTCTGAGATATTAATCCTACAGATTAGTCCTGTAGATTGCAATAACTACCATGGAATAGACCCATATATATTTTCAGATGTCATTTCAATAGGTAAAAATGTCCCATGAATATAAAGGAAAGTTTCTTTCAATTTTTGCAGTAATGTAGGAAAATAATAATCCTTGATATTTTAACATGGAATTTGATGAATTTACAAAAGGAATTAGATGACATGATTCTAGTTTTAGCATGGCATGTTGTATACATTGACTCAATAGTATTCTCAGAATGTGGAGTAATTTGTTAGATACCTCCACCCAGCTTTTCTCCATCTATGGTTGGTGGTTGTATGTGAGAGTAAAATCAACTCATGTGAGTGAGAATTACAGAAGAGGTGTCTCTTTCAGATGTTTATACACTGCTGTGTCCCAATCTGTGATTGCCAAGTAAAAAATTTTTAATGCCAAGTAAGATTCAATCCTCTGGACAAAAATAGAGATCTGCTGGCTTTGGCTTTTGCGGCACTGAGATAGTCAGTCAGGCACTGTCTTGGATGACAATGTTAAACTATAGCAACAGCACTGTGGATTTTAAACAAAATTATAACGGAGATAGCAAACTTAGCTCGTGAACTAAAGGTCACTATTTTAGGGAGGCACTGTATAATTTCACATCATTACTGACTCATATTCATTCCTTGGTATGGATTACTCATGTTTCTGTTAATATAATTGGGGGTGGTTTGCAATTGAGACTGTTTGGCTGCTGTCAGCTGGGATAGAGGCGCTTATTAACGTCGCTGTAAGGGTGAGTGGGTGAGAGCACATGTTTCAGAAACATCTCAGTCTTCAAACTGAATTTGGAGCTACACATTTAAAGAACCTTATATTTATTGGTTTCAGCTGGATTCTTTCCAATTATCTTCTTATATTCATGTAAACATCCATCAAAATAATCTCAGACAGTTCTAAGCAATGCACTGTAAAACACTTCATTGTTCAAAACCAGCCCTCAAAATCACTGCATGTCATGTATGCATATCCAAAGTGCTCATGTCAACTGGTGGAGATGTAATTGGATCCTGAGCACATGGGAGAAAAATCTATCAAGCTCCGAGTGAATAAAGATACTTTGAAAATGATTGATCTTTTCCTTTGTTATTCCTAAAAAGGGGAGTTTTTGAACCAAGGAGCATTACAGCATACACACAAAGAAATTGTCAAAGAAAATTTGCCCATGTCTATAAAAATTGCCATAACAAGGCTTCCCTATTGAGTATTGATTGGGTATTACTTTCATCATTGGCTCTTTAACAAGTTGCCTTGGTGTGGTCAAAGTGACTCTAAGGTGTGACATTTATAACTTGGCTTTCCTGTGCTGAACTCACTGTGCGTTTTTGCAAAATCTATGGATTCATTCTGCATGCATGGAGCAGGTACGGTGAGCTGTAGTACTCCCCAGAGCTCCTTGCAGTACAGATATCCACTTGTATGAAAGTATGGATCAGCCAGGATTAACAGATGTGTGAGGATTTTGAGTGTCCTGGGAGATGGTGAGCACAGAGAGAGTTAAAGCTCATGACAGGGAATGTTGTATCCTACACCAGTTTGTAACATAATGATTTCCTAATTCATCTAAATCCCACATACTGTGATTGACTTAAATTTGCAGTTAGAGTCATAAAAGCCCCAGAGTAAATTATTTTAAATTCAGATGAAGTATCTACATTCATGTTTTAATATTGAAGTTGTAAGTAAAAGAGTTGACATGTAAATAATTGTACTGTCTTGTTCAATCTCTCACAGTGTGTTCACAAAGCAGCATTGCAATCTAAAAGGTCCTTTTTTATGACAGGAAATATATTTAATTTTTTACTATTCTGCTTCATGAAATAAAGCTAAGCTAGTCTGTTTATACAGCTAATTGGTTTGGGGTTTGCTACTCAGCCTAAAAATAGAGTTGTCCTTTATTTGGGTCTTTGAGAAACACATGAACTTCAGACATAACCTGGCAAGAAAGAGAAAGCTGGAAGTTAAGGGAGATTGCTTAGCTCTGCTGGAGAGAATTGTTTTACAGTAATCTGCTGTCCTCAGAGGGCACTTGAACCACCTTTTCCTGTACTCACCTAGAGACCCACTGGAAAACCAGAGATAGTGCATGTCAGCCTCTGGCTGCTGGAGGACGTGCAAGCAGTCATTAAACCCTAACCTGAAAGGAGAAATAGTCTGAAAATATTTGTGTAATGTATTTAATCTATTTCTGACCAGCTGTGTTTACAGAATAGATTAACTGTGAAATTGTATTCAAAGCAGATTTTTTTCTCCTACAAAATAAAAACATAGAAAAATGACATAAAATTATGTTGTTCCTCATTTTTATTCAGGTAGTTTTAATATCAGCCGCAAATCCTCCTTTGACTGTTTAATGCAAAAATCTTGGAAAATATGCTGCCACTTAAGTTTTATTGAACTGAGAGTGAGACTCATTCTATTTCCTTATTTAGTTATGCATTAACTTATTTCCTTCTCCAAACTTGAGTGGTTCAGCAGTACCTGAGTGGCAAAGCCTTTTCAAAGTCATCAGTATTGAGCTGCTTTCCAAGACAATATAGTTTTAATTTCTTAATGCGTATTTTGGGCTTAGTGGAGCTGTAAGAATTTGTCTTTGTCTACCTGGTGAAGACAACCCATAATTTCTTTACTCCAAAATAGATCTTGACTTCTGGTGGCATTTTGCACATGGAACATCTCCCTGCTATTACTGTCTGATGTTTAAATAGGACGCACTTCCTCACAGGAGGGGCTCACTGGGAGCGCTGAAACTTTCTGAACAAGCACGACTTTCTCTGCTCAGCGCTGAAGTCCACCCACTCACAGAGTGGGAGCCTCAGAGCACAGGTAATTGGAGCATGAAGTGCTGCAGAACTGGGAGCAGGGATGTAGGGAGGTACTGGGATGTGGCAGTGCCGTGAGAGGCTGAAGGAAGCACAGGGACCCTGAGGTGTGGCAGAATCTGTAAGGAGAACAGTGCTCACACATCTTCACAGAGCTCCTGCGTGGCCAAACGTTTTGCTGTGTGGATTTGGGCTTTGTCTGAACCAGACTTCCAAATTTTTGTGCGATCTTTTCTTAATAGGGGAAAGGTGGGAGGGCTTAACTGACAGGTCCTACTTCTGCATAATAGTTGTGGAGTAGTTTGAGCTGGAAGGGACCTTTTGAAGGTCATCTGGTCCAACCCCCCTGCAAGGATCACAGAACTAGTCCACATAAATAATATTCCAAGATCCCATTTGCTTGCTATAATTTGACTGAGTTTCTGCAAAAGTGTGTTTTCCTTTTTTTGAGTTTAGTGAGTAGAGCAGGTTTTTGCAATCTGTTTCTCATCTCCTACACACTATGTTTGTTAACATTCATGAACATGAAATGCAACAGGCTCTCCATCAGTTTTCTCCTTTTAGCATTTAATTTGTTACTCCTACAACAAAGAAGCTGTAGGACTTCAGCATGGTGCAAATATCACTTAGATACATTTGTTTTTCATTCAAGTAATCCAAAGATGTTCATGAGCAGCTGAAATACTAGACAGAGAAGGAGGTCTTTTTGAATCTTGTATTTACATCAACTCCACATCTTGCTATGAGAGCAAAGCATAAATACATCCAAATACGTTGCAAAATCATGTAATCATTAAAGCATACTTTTGAAAGGAATAAATGAACAAGAGCAGGGAGCATTTTTAATTTTTATTGCATCAGTGCCATTTGAGGTTAGGAGAAAAGCAGGATAATGCGCAGCTTTTCAATATTTTATATGCAGTTCTTCGATTCAGACAATTTTAAGGTCCTGGCTAGCTGTAATTGAGGAAAGGTGTCACTGGGCTTTATTTTAAATGTACTTGACTGGATATGGAGTAAGATACAGCTCAGGTTTATTTCAGTTTTTACTTTTGATCCCAGAGGCAGGGATTACTGGGCATACAGAAAATTCATAATTTTTTGTATTCTGTACAGCGACTCTGTTTGTGGTTTTGAATATGGCAATGTTGAGAATGTTGAGAACAATCCCTCTGAGGGTTGACATACTAGTCTGGAAGGGATAACTCTATAGCCCTGTACACTTCTTGTTAAGATGTTCCCAACCTATACAGGGTTCACCAGAACCTTTGTATTTGGACTATAATCACACCTGCCATGTTAATAATGGGTCTTTAACTTTTTCTAGACTATTCTCTGGTTACAGGTGTTTAGTTTTTGCTGCAATATTGAATGTTATTTGCAGAGTGTACTATAGTGGCTCATACCCCTCTGACACCCTTTTGTGGACAAAAAATACCCCTCAAATTATCCAGGCACAGCAACTTACTCTCTTCCCAAAATTTTGCCTAGACCTGAAAAGGGGCAATGAGTAAAGACTCTCTACCTTGGGGCCAGTTTGTCCTCCCTTAGAGAGCCTCCCAGCTAGTACAGTATGCTCACTGGATGAAATGACAGCTGTCTCTGCTGAAATTTTCTGAGGAAAAAAAAAAAGACTGAAAAAAGGAATTTTCTTATGTCCTATCCTTTAAAAAAAAAAAGCCTAGAAAATGGTAACAAAACAGCAAGCTTAAAAGCTGCTTATGCCACCCTGAACTATGATCCCATCTGATACACAACATAGGCTCAGAACAGAAAACAGTTATAACTGCAATTACGTACTTTGACAGACAGGAGTACTTGCCATATAATATTTCATGTTTTTGAAAGCCATCCCCTGCCTTCACTAAAGTGAGGGAGGGACCATAGTTAAAAGGCAGTGTGAGTGCTGGTGCTCACTGCAGCCCAGGTAGACTGGTTTAAACTGAGTGGTTGCCAACTAGATATCATCTTTAGAGATAGATGGTCAAGCTGGACTCGAGAAATGAATCTTGAATACATCTCAACAGTGATTTCTTTATAGCTTCCTGTGCTGATAGGGATACTGAGGGATCAAAGGAGACTGTTTTTCAAGTGTGCTGTATTTGCAGAGTACAGAAAGGCTTAAATGGCTCATTTCAAAATTAGTTGTTTGTGTACTGATTTCTGTTGGTCATAATACTTAACTTTATCTGAGGAATGGAAGATTAAAGAAGCACTCAGGTGAGAGGGGTCTGCAAGTTCTGTTACTGTTGAGAAGTGCTGTAATTTACCTGATCAACCTAATCCATTTTATGCTATAAACAGTTCTGCAGATAAACATCTGCACTGCTGTGGGTGGAGATATTTCACATGCACTGCTGTGCAACAGCGTGCTCACCTATTAACCACTACAACATGAATCCCCGGGCAGAGCTTGCAACCACAGTGGCTTTGTGGGAGCAATTTTTCATTACTCTAAGTTATATAGACTATCCCTTATACCAGCAAGAAGTAATTGCAGAGGCTTAGCATGGTATAATTAGAAGCTTTATTATGCCAGTTGGAGGAATATTTTATATTAACACTGACAATTTTCCTGAGACTTTCTGTGAAAAACAGAATGAGAACATGGATGTGATGCTAAATCTATCAGGTAAATGTTTTCCAGTATAAAGTTACCTTAAACATCTTATTCACACTGACATCAGTTGTGGCTCCAGAAACTTCCTAGCAGTACTGCTTGGCTCAACAGTGAAACACTGCTGTGCAAACAAATTAATGCAGTAATTTGGGCATTTGAGACCTTACAGAGAAGATGTAAATAATTATTTAATACATAAACATTAAGACTGACAAATCTGTCAGAGTAGTGACTGAATTCAATTACATATTTCTGTTATGTTTATGTTGCTTAAAAATAAAATATTCGATTATCAATCATTGCTTAATGCCCAGGTAAATTTAATCAATTTATTATTCACTCACAGATGTCTTCTTAAGGTAGCTTAAGGTAGCTATATCTGATCAGAAATTAATATTTTAAGAAAACCTCTTAGCTGCAGCCATCCATCACACTACTTGAGTGATATCTTGTCACCAGAGGCAGCATCAGCACGGAAAGAAAGGTGCTCTGCCTGCATGACACTCATCTGGAATGGCATTACTCAACACCTGGCAGGCAGTGTGGGACGACGAAGGGTTTGAAAAGATGTTCTCACAGCACCTTGTGGTAATGGAGCAGAAAGGAGTGAAATGATTTTGTTGAATCCTATATTTGCAAATGTGGGTGGAATTCTCTGAATAATTTTGGCTGAAATGAAGCCTTTGCTCAATTTCCTCCCCTGCCTGGGGGAAGTGAACCCACACCCTCACAGGGAATTCTTTAGTCAGAAGGATACCTCTTCATCTGGGATAGTATTCCTTATGCCCTGGCTTGCATATAATAATGACATTTTGTCAATAATAACAATTAAATTGGCTGGGGAAAGCAGAATGGGGGTCGCCCATAGCCCAGAGATTAGGGCATTCATCTGGGAAACATTTAGCCAATGTTTCTCTAAAACAGTCAGAGAAGGGAGTTGAACCAAGGGCTGCCTTTTATTCACCTGGCTTTGGAACTGAAGCACAGCAAGTGACATTCATACTTGTTCTTGGAGATGACCATGAAAGAATAACAGTGCATAACAAACAGTGCAAAATAGGCTTAGCATAGCTTCTAAAATTGTTTAGGACTTTCAGGAAATAGTGTTAGCTTTAAAAAAAACCCCAAACATATGTTATTATTAATAATTTTAGCATAGATTTCTGAAAAAGTTCATGGTGTTGAACTCTGAGGTAAGTGCAACAGTGCCTGTTACAGGATTAGTTTTAGATTATTTTAGATTTGTGAGCCATTTTTTCTGCAGTGAATAATATGCAAAGGAAAAAATGTCTCATTTAATATACACAGACCAACATATTATGGCTAAAGGGAATCCTGAAGATTTCCTGCTTTATCACACAGAGCACCATAAAAAGAAATTGGCTGTCCAGATGGTCAGATCAGGCCTATTTGAAGAGAAATAATATAATCTTGATTTCTGTACTGCATGGATTGAAACCAAACTTGAATTTTATAGGTCATAAAAACCTGTGATAAATGATTTTTTTCCTTCAAAATGTAATTGAATAACAATGATGCTTTTTGCAAAACCTTACTTCAAACAGTATGTTTATGTGCAGTTTGCCAGACAAAAGGTGCAGTTATCTTTTCAGTTTTGTACAGTGGCTTTCATAGTGTTGCAGGCTCTACAAGTTCAAACAAAATGAGTCACATCCTAGCCTCCCTTACAAAGGATAACAATTGTAACACTGCCTTGGAAATCATGACATGTAATTATCTGTTTGGATGGGTAGAAATTACCCCTGATGTTTTTTTAGCTTTCTAGGGAAGTGGCTGAACTCTAAACTATGTGCAAGAGAATGGAAGGACCAGCGTGAGTGCACTGCCCTCTCTCCTGGCTCATTAGAGGAGCTGTTCTGTGCATGGCATAGGGGATGGGGACCTCAGACATCTGCCACCTCCATCCATGCTGGCTGTGCTTGCACTGGGCTCTGTTCCTTTGCAGATCCTCTTTCAGATCATTTATCAGCCAATCTTCTCATGCCTTTGGTATCAAGTGTTCCCCCTACATCCAAGGGTCTTTATGTCAGGCCCTTTAACATCCTTGTCCCAAAGGAAGGGTCACAGTCCCTCTCCTCCCTACCCATCACCAGAACCTTCACCAGAGCTTTGAGATCCACACCTTGACCACATCCTGGCTGCCCTGTAATCTTCCTTCTGCTCATCCTTTTGGGAGCCACAATTCCCATTTTTAACATCTCTTCTCGAGATATCTTGCTACAGCACATGGAACAATATTTAATTTGATAGCATTTGTGAAGCATTAATGGATAGTCTGTCTGTGACACATCCTGGAACCTCTCACAGAAATCAGAGATGTTTGTTTTTCTGCCCGTGGTAAAGCTAAACTACAAGCTCTTGAAAACTGAACACATTTATTTCAGGGCTGATTGCTTGAATAAAGTAGCTCTTACCACTTTGAAGCAATCAATTGGCTTTCTAGGATTCTGCTCTAAATTTAGATTAAATATGGACTGAGCAAGTAAAGTTCCCTCATACCATGGTTATTTTTTTCTTGTGCTAAATGGGTAAAGAATAATCTCTTGTTACACTAAGGTTTAGCAAATAGATGCAGGATCATTGATTTTATTGGAATTCTGCCTACTCAGAGGCTCGGAGCTGACCCTGAGGTATAACCTGGTTTGTTATAGCAGTGAGGGGTTTTCTGGAATACATAACACTGTCAAGATAAAGGAGTTAAATCTGGCAAAGGTGAGCCCTTGGTTACATACCTGAAGTAGGAAACAGACCCGTGTGTTCACATTTAACCTGTTAAATGACAGATTCACCCTGGGTAAAGCTGAAACAAAAGTGAGGTCAGTGGATTTATCCAACTCCAACCTCAGTGTCGGACAAAACTACTTATCCCTTATTTTTCCATTTTGCTGGCTTTCCTTCCCCTCAGATTTCTTGGGTTTTGAGAGACAGGTAGAAAAAGAGTGGCAACAGAAGCAGACAGATGAGGTGTTTTTTCTTGATTTTTCTCCATAAAATTTGAAATAGTGGAGTCCTGCAATGGTTTGTATTGGAAGGCACCTTAAAGACCATCTAGCTCCAGCAGCCCAGGCACATCGACCATGAGATGACGCTGCTGAAGTCCCTGGCCTTGAACATTTTTGGTAGGAAAAGGAGGAACTTGTTTTCAGAAGAGAAAGTGATAATATGATATCCCGATCATTTCTGATTTTTTTTTTTTTTTGAGAAAACTATCTGAAATTCCATGAACCCAAGAGTTTGTTACCTCTGCAGGACAACAATATTTTGGCACTTTCACCCCTCAAGTTTCCCAGAAGTCTGTATGCCTTTGGGTTTTGATGTCTTCTGGGTTTCTGCTTAACACTACCTGATGTTTTCATCCAAATGGGAGGAAAATAAAAAGTGTTCAGTCTTCTCCATGACAGTCCTCTCCACAAGGCTTGACTTCATGGATTTCTAAGCCTCTCATATGAAAAATAGAAAACATTTGATACTTACCACCTGATTAATTGCCACCTTGTCAAATCAGGCTGAAAAATTGGTGCTTGAGTTGCAAGCACTTTGGTTTCTCATTGGGTACAGGATATATATGGCTTTTTAAACAAAGAATATGAAGCTCTGTTGGCAAAGTGGTGCACTGAGCATCTCTAAGGATTCATCCTTGCCATTCTCAGAAATAATTTGAAGTTATCAACTTGACCTTATCTTACTGAGCAGCAGGCACACTGCAAAAGACCTAATTTTTCACTTCTGTTACTTCTTTTCGTATGTTGATTTGGGTTTTTTTTTTCAAGAATAACCTAATAATTCCAAGCCAAGATATTACTACTGTGAAATGGAATGGTAAAACTCAATTGATTTAAAGTAACCAAAGGTGAGTTTTTGAGGCTGTTCAGCCAGACTTTTTGGCATCTTGTATTATCTAGTTTTTCTTCTTGGAGATCCTAAATGCCTACTAAAATTTGTAACTCTGGTGCAGACACACTGATGGTAAATTGAAATTAAGTTTGCTTTTCTCAGTCTTTCTTTCAAAATGTTATAGACCATAAATTGAAAACTAGTTTTCCCTGTTATCTTCCATGCCTGCTGGGTTCTATTCTGCAAGAGTCGAATGATGCAATTTGAAACAGACAGGCAAAATATAATGGGAAGCTGGTCTCCAATTCCAGGAAAAATAATCCTTAAACCAGTTTACACTATTTACTCTGCTCTGATATTGAGGCGGAAGTTTATTTCCCCTTGCATCAATTCCAGTGAAATGCTAAATGCTCTTGATGAATGAAAACTCAACAACAAAAAAAATAAATTCAGCACTAACAACTGAGAATAAAATTATATAGAGGTGATAAATCAAGAGCCTTTTGCTAGCTACCTATAAAAATTAAAATATTAATTTTGTCTAATCACAGTGGCGCAGTATTGTATTAATAATTTAATAATAAAACTAAGCTAAAATGCAGGTATTTGGAACATATATCTTTTTTAATAGTTATAATAAAAGAAATATTTGAGTGATGCTGGCTTGCTTCTTGACTTCAGAACCGTTCATTAACAAAAATAGGATGCTTATAATTCTTAGGCATGTGTCAGGATGAGAAGTCAGTGCCTAATTTATAAACAAAGATTTAACACATTTTGTTTTGGAGGTATTGTAGTGATGGCTTTCCTGCCAGGAAACTATTGAATGAAAATTCAATCTTGATATGAAAACCTCATATTTAACAAAATGGCAATAGAAATGTTCATAGATTTTTTCATAAAGCTGATGAAAGTAACTCATTCCTGAATAGGTCTGAAATAAAAAATTAAAAAAAAAAAAAAAGCAAAGAAAAAACCCACAAACTAAAGGTACAATAGTTTAAGATGAAGCCAGAAATATGTAATGGAAAGGTTTCAATGCAGAAGGTGTGGAAAGGCAAAAAACAACCTTCAGATTTATTAAATGACAAGGAAAGCTACATATCTAAAGCAACTGAACCAGCTTAAAAATAGTTGGACTGCCCCTTCCAGTTTCTGCATTTGTGGATCATCTGACATTTTATATCTTCTCAGGTTCTGTTTCCCTCTAAACAGTGGCAGGTGCCTTTGTAACACCAGCCTTTTAGTCCAGTGTGACAACGAAATTTCTCCATTTCTACCTTGAGCAAACTTAATTCAAATTTTCACCAATCTTGACAGGAAAAGTTTTTGCACAATCACCACACAATCATCATCTTCCTTCTGGTTGTTCAGTGCAATGAGCTGGCGGGAGTGTTCCCTCTCTTAGGGTTTTTTTCCCTTGGCTACCTTCCTTTCCTTCACTCACTCCCTCCATATTAAAAAGCCTGTAAGTAAAATAAACCAGAGCTTTAAACTCTCAGCTTCCTCACAGAATATGAAGGAGCAGCTAGGGCAATACAAAGTCAATAACAGGAATCACAAAAACTTGTTCCCATACCAGAAACCCTAAATTAAATTTGGTTACCTGAGGACTAAAAGCTTTCTCTGAAAGCTGCACTGCAACTTAAAAGATTCAATTAACAACTTCCATCATGCTGGTTTTGTACCACTAAAGTAAAAAATCTTTTCTTTCACAAAAAGAAAGTCACAATCAATACAAAACCACAGTCTCCTAGGGCTTGGTTGAGCATGTCACCGAGTTGGCCAAACTAATCAGAAAATCATGTCCCTAAATTCTTAGAAATCAAGGCCTGCATTCTTCAGTGAGGACTGAAAGGTTCATTTGATTCTTTTGGGACATAAGCAGCATTATCCTTCCCAAGGACCTTTTTACACTTGACTACACAGGGGAGTTCTGTTTAAGGTGCCCTTAGTGTCTTCTAGTTCCTGAAGTCAAATTATCCAGCTGTATCATCTCACCCAGCACTTAGGTTTTAAAGGAGACATTGATATTATAAATGAAGGTGGCAAATTGCTTGGCATCTTCCTGATTCTCCCCAGAAGATCAAATATCTTGTGCTAGTTAAAGATTTCAGATGCTGTCTAAACCAAATCACCTCAGTCACACATTGCTAGAGCCATGGGATGAAAGGAATGAGATTGTGATGGAACTCTAAAAGATGATAGAAAGGAATGTTTAATTTGAAATTACACTCTGAGTTTTAGATTTTGGTCTTATAGAAATGTCAAAAGCATCACACAGACCTTTACTTTGTGCTTTTAGATACTGTGGGGACCTCATTAATCATCCTGGGTAGGTTAAACACTCACTTCTTCCTGAGCAGATGCATTTCTTTTCCCTTATGGTAGACCAAAGCCTATAATCTCCTATCTGATTTCAGACCCTTTTGTGAAGCAGATTGCCAGGTTCTCAACCCTGCTGTGTAAAGCCTCCCACTTCCAATCTCAAGTGTGATTAAGATAATTTGAATAGTTTTCCAAGCCTTGAGTGTTAGAACAAAAGTCTCAATGTTACAGTAGTATGGATGAGATTCTGGCTTAATGGTCTTTTGTCTTTTAATAGGAGCCTAAACCTTGGCTGTGCAGCAGTGAGAAAAGTCTGTAGAAAGGAAATTTTTCCTCTATATAATCAGAGCAATACCTAAACCAGAAAGCAGATATTTCCTATTAGATGACAAAATTACAGAGCAGGTAAAAGAGTGATGAGAAAAAATATAAAAGAGTATTCACCAGGAACCTTGTGATCAAACCTTTGTTCCCTTTCATCCCTGCTGCTCAAGCCCAGCTGCAGCCCCTGGTAATGTTTGTTGAAATCTCTTCTTGTGGAGAAAAGATGCTCTTTATGCACTGTCCCTTTCCCTCTTCTCACAACATGCACGTTTGGATTTCTTCTCTGCATAATGCTTGCATTCCTCCCTAGTAGAATGTGTTTATTGCCATTTTATCATTCAGAAGCCACTGCTGGTTTATATTTTTTCCTTCAAGCTGTCCTGTGAGTGAATGACTGTGAAGGCTTAAGTGAAACTCGCTCTTAGCAAACCCCTGCAGTTATGTGTTTGACATAAAAGGTCACAAGGAAGACATGAGAGAAAACATTTATGTTTCCAAAAATAATTAATTATCTAATTTTTTTCTAAGCAATGGGCACACATACACAGTTCAGTATGGCAATGTCCTTCTACTCAGAAATTCCAACCATTTCACTTCTTTGGAAAGCTTTAAATATCCTGGACAAACTCATCCCAAAATCAGATACATTTCTCAATCTGGATTTTTTTTTTCCCCTCAGTGTATTTGTGTGAGAAGTGCAACAGAAAGTGAACTCTGAGATTTTTTCTATCAAGTGAAGAGGACAGAAAAACTAGAATCAAAATACTGTAGATGGTCATGGGGCCAACTATAACAAATCTCCAGTCAAGAACAAAAGAAAGCTACTTTATGATATGTCTTCTTTGCCTCCATGTTTATTATGTGCATATGTCATCACTTTGGTTTCATTCCTAGTTTTTAATGGATTTGGTGCAATTAGTATTGGAAAAATGATTCCTTTTATCACATTACTAATGACTTAGAAAAATAATAAAGTCTGCTGCAAAGCCTATATCAGAAAAAACCCAGCATCATACATGTTTTGAACATTGCAATAAGCTGGAATCTCTCTTATTCAAGGGTTTATATCAGGTTTTTAGTCAGAGATGGTTCATAATGATTTTTCCTTTAGGCTGAGGAATGTAGTGAGTGTGTTCTTTAAGGTGCCTTCTTTACCTTAGGTGACTTAAAAGATTGCTCCTCAGGTAAATCAGAGAAAGTTGTAGCTGAACTCTGATCGAGGAATATAGTGAAGCTTCCCTGAGGAGAGAGACAGTTTAATTTCTGTACACTCAGCAGTGCTAACTAATTTAAACAGGTTCAATTTTTATATTTTTAACTTCTTTTGTGAAATGTTCCAAGACATTTACGAAAGGAAATTTTGATGATTGCTTTGTTTCTTCTTTAATCTATAATGTGAAGAACAGTATTCCCACAGCTCCCATGGGAAGCAGGGGAGAAGCAGGGAAAAGTCTCTGGCACAAAGGCTCTAAAGGAGGAGTAATTTGCTTATGCCACCCACTTCTGCCCTCAGCCATGATGAATCTTACACACACAGATGACTGTGGACAGCAAAGGCCATTATGATAATCTAGTCTGACTCTGCACAACACGGACCAGAGACCTTCACCAATCATTTCTGCATCACAGCTGTAACATGAGGCTGTAATCTGTCTTTTAAAAAAGCACTCTAACTTGATTAGAAGAGCTATCACACCCCCTAATAAGTTGTACTAACAGCTTGTTATCCTCTTTTAAAATTTGTGTATCCAAGTACATCAAGATCCAGTCTTTAAAATCAATCTCTGTATTCTGCACTGTAGAGTCACAATTCTTCCACAGTTAAATTCTACTTGATTGTGATCCTAATCTTTTAACCTCCTTTTGAATAGGCTAAATAGACTGTTCTTCATTATGCCCTCATGTTAAAACTTATTTTTCAGACCTTAGCTCATTCTAGCTCTTTTCTCTTTGCCTTTTCCTTGAACTCCTGACCCAAGATAAGAGGATGATTTCTAACAATGGTTTTATTAAAAGTCACAATTCCAACAAAAAGTCAACCACTGCATTCACCTCAGGAGGCAAACTGGTAAGAGCACTGGTGTGCTTCAACACTAAGGCATATTAGCATGGGTAAACGCTGAACCGAATATTTAAGCCAAGAGATCAACTACCAGAACTTTGGGTTTTCTTCATTATTCCACCTCTGCCCTAATGTCCAAATTCCTATAGACAAGCTCATATTAAATAAAGTGAATTTAAGGTTAGAAATAACTGACGTGATTAAACCTGTGTATAAATTCTGGTGAATTTGTCCTTCAGACATCCAATGTTCCTGATACTGAGGAAAATAAATAACGAGTATGGTGCTCTATAGTTGTGTATTGGTCATTCTAGAAAATGTATATAGTATATAAATGCATGATAGCTTTTCATAAAGTAGATTACAATCAAATTACAAAGTATATAATTTAGCTATTCCATGAAGGAATTTGATTTTCAAGCTGCTCTGACACTACAATGTGCTGTGCTCACAGAAGAATGTGAAATGCTGATGACCAGGATTTCCTTAACTGTCCCCCTGTGCTCCATATACTACTAATACAGGTAATGTTGAAACTAACCCCAGAGAGCTCATCTAAATCAAAGTCCTGCATCAAACACTTTTCTGCCTTTTATAGCTTTTAATATTAGGATTTTTACCCATCTATGGAACTTCAATATATAAAGTTTCTCATTCATTTGGCAATTAGAACAGTTTCTTTGGTAAATACCCCAGGTTCTTGTGTCTTCCTTAGTTATAGAATTTACAGATTACCTAGAAGATAAGCTGATACATTATTAGATTACTATCCCTTTTAATGATGTCAGTTTGAAAGGTATCAGATTTATCCCATGGTGTTGTGAGGCCCCCACCTCACGTTTGGTAGCTGTGGGTGCAGTTTAACAACGTGGTGAGAGATAGAAAGACATCCCTTCCAGATCCCAGGGTGTCACAGGGGAAGCAGAGAGGTGAATCTACACCAGTGATAACCACCCTTCAGGTAACCTGTAGGAATTTCCTGATGCAGCTCACATAAGCTCCAGTGCCTACCTCCATATTCCTTTCCTCAACTGTCCAGACATTCCAGGCCATTGTCATTTTTCCAGACTGTGTTTTTATGACAACATCAAAAGTTATCAACTTGATGCACAGCCTTAATGGGGTAAACATCCCACAAACACACAAATGGTTTTTCAGCCCTGAGGCAATTGGCAGGTCAGACAAAAGATAGGGAAAAGGAAATTGCTGTTTTGAAATAAATGCAGGGTATGGAGATACAGTTATCACTTTAATGGTTTTGATGAAGTGACAAGCAATGAACAGAGAACTCTTGGTTTTCATTTAAACATAAGAAAATATTACTTTACCTAGGAGTTAGATATGAAGCCATGGAATGAGTCCATCAACTAGAGTGGATTCAGAGAGGCTGGGGATAATGACAAAGCAGAAGCACCTCTTTTTTTCAATAGTAAACCATTTTCAGAATGCTTACTTCTGATTAATTCCATGGGTTTGTGATGGGCAAAAGAACATTTTCACGTTACCAAATTTTCAGAAATTATTAATATACTTTGCTTTGTACTTTCTAAAAAATATTTCAGTATAAAAGCACTATAGAAATAATGTATTCCAGAAGATGAAGGCTCATCTGCAACTGAAACCAGGAATTTATAATCCAAGATGTTGGGAAAGCTCAAAAAGTTGGTGCTACCAACCCTACTTGTAATATGATCAAAGGGAAAAAATCTACTAGAGATCAAAAGACGAATGTAGGTTCTTCACAGATAAAATGCTGTGAAATTCAGAAGCTGGTTGTAAAATTGATGGCAACTAAAACAATCTAAAATACAATAGGTTGCACAAATGATGGGAGCAAATCTTCAGAATCAAAAAGGCATAGTGACTCCTGTACTTTGTCTCAGCTTCAAAAACACTAAAAAAAATCTTTTAGAAGCACTTAGCACAATGACTGTGTGATGGGTATGCCTTGGACAGCTGCCAGACACCCACCCAGCCACTCTCTCATCCTCCCTCCTTAAGGAAAAAGAAAAGATCAGTCACCAATTACCATAATGGGAAAAAAGATTAGACGTGAGAAAAACTAATATAATCTAAATAGATTTAGACAGTGAGAAGCAAAGACAGAATGGAAGAAAATTTCTCCCCATTTCTCCTTTTTTCCCAGGGTCAGGTTCACTCCTTCATTCCTGACTTCCCTAATTCCTCAACTCCAAGAACAGGCAAATGGGGAATGGTGATTTATCATCAGTCCATGGTAGTTCCTCTCTACAGCTCCTTCCTACACACATTTTTCACCTGCTCCAATTGCAGGTTTTCACAGAGAGCAGCTTCCTTGAGGCAGTGTTCACCTGCCCTGGTGTGGGGCTGCAGTGTGATATCTGCTCTGACGTGGTCCCCTGCGTGCTGCACAGGAGTCTCTGCTCCAGGTCCTGGGGCATCTCCTCTCCCTCCTCCTCCACTGACCTGGGTGCTGGCAGAGCTGTTTCTCACATTTCTTTCCCCACTTCACTGTGTGCCATCGTGTCCTGAGTTAAACACACTTTCCCAGAGGGACAGCAGCTTGGCTCATGGCTCAGGTGTGCCTGCAGCAGCTCCTGGAGCTGTCTGGAGCTGCCCATGCTCAGCACTCACCAGCCCTGCACTCCCCAGTGCCAGCACCTCACTGCAGACACACAGTGCTCCAGGCTTGTAGCAGCTCTGCAAGGCACTGAAAGGGTTCTGATCAAGAAATGAAGGATCTTGCTGTTTATGGTGCTTCAATATAAAAATTCAAAGAATGAGTGACTTCATCGCGAGCTGTTGCATCCCTGGAGCATCTTACACACAACACCTGTGCTCTCCCTTGGCATGGATATCCTGACTGGCTGTCTTCCATCAGCTATAAAGCTGGATGCAGAAGGGGCCATTCTCAAACTGCATGGGGTCTTTAGTCTTGGAAGAAAGAGTAGACTTATGCTAGTGGGGAAATTTGTATGGAAATCCAGAGATTCCTTAGTTTTTGTTCAGCAGCCCTTTATGATCTGATGTATAAGGTTGAACATGGGTAGACATTTGGTATTTTCAGAACCTAGGCCCTAAAAAGTAACTTATTTGTTTGAAAGTGAATGTTACATTATGAGAATTACAAAGCAACGCAAAGGATCTACACGTGATTGTTGGAATTTCGTAACCAAATTCCATTTCAGTGTGAATCACTTTTACTCACAGATCATCTGTTTCGGTGAACATATTCAAAGGCTCAACAAAAGGAATAAGAATATCTACCAGATGCCTCCAAACATTTGCTCAGTCCTCCCTGTGAAGTGGCTTGAACAAATCATCACATCCCAGCTCCCCCACTTCTGTTTTTCTCTCCCGTGGTGGCATTGACCTTCACCCCTGACTAACAAGGTTAAAGAGATGCAGGGGATGCCCTGGAGACATGCAAGGTTGCATTGTGCAGCTTTGCACAGCTCATGTGCAGAGTGTGGTGTATTCTGAGGGGTGCAATAGCTGCAGATCAGTGACTTTATTCCACTGTGCATGTCAGTGCAGGTTGTGTTTCAAGCATGCAGGAGGGCAGGTCCCTGTTGGGGATACCTACCTTCCATCCTGGATTCTTCTGGGGTTTTTTGTTTTGGTGTTGGGTTTTTTCTAACTTTGAAATCTTATTTACATATTAGACTAGATTGCAACTCTTGCAAGGTTTCCAAATCATCAGGTCAGCTTCCAATCCAAAAAAGAAACAATGAATCAGACACATTTCTTAGATGAGCCTGTGTTTATGTGAAATGTTTACCAGACCTGGTTGTTTGAACAGAAGGACAACAGAGATCACCGCTTCGTTTGCCTGCTGGCAGGAACAAAGAGAAATTGGTTTAATTTGGAAGAGAGAAGATTCTGCCTGGATGTTAGAAAAACTTCGTAGCTGATGGGGGGGCAAGAGCCCAACTCGGGAGAATGTGTCATTGAGGGCTTTGAAGGAAAGGCTGGGCAGCAGCTGTGAGGAGTGCTGCACCAGAGCAGGGATGTGCCCTCAGCACTCTTTTGAAGTTTTTGTCTTTGGTTTTATGGCTTACGTTGCACAAACAAATGATGTTTCATCTTAAAGTCCACAGAAAGATTCTTTCCCCCCTGGTTAAATATTTCAGAGAAGAAAAAAACCCAACAAAATTTACCCAAACCAAAACCTGTTCAAGGAAAGAACAGCACTGATTTTGATGAGTAATTTGGTCTGGGCTCTCATATATTTTGGACTAGCTCTGTGACTTTTGAGCTGAGAAAGGCTGTTCTTTACACAGATCTAAAGGAGGAGCCTCTGTCCAGTGTGTCACACTCTAAGGGCTGCTTGATAGACAGAAATGTTTGTGATGGTGCTGGTGCTGTGATACCAGGTTGCATGAGGAGCTGCGAGTTTATCTTTTTCCCTCCTCCTCTGTAATGTCCTAATTTTTTTCAGTCCTGCTTGCAGCAGTCTTTTGCCTAACCCCAGGATCTGAATTTCAGTGTTACAAACCCTCAAAATCATTGCAACATTTGGAATTTTCATCTAGCTACACCTATTGTGGCAATGCAAATGATGTGCCCCTGTTCCCTACATCACTCTGTAACAGGATTTTCTTTCAGATGACTTCAAAACAGCTATTTAACTACAGTAATTTCACGAGCATAAGGCGCACTGGACTATAAGATGCATCCCCCGAATGTCAGCAACTTTCGCAAATTTGTAGCTCAGATAAGGCACACCGGACTATAAGGCGCACTTCCGGGTTTGGGGGAAAAATTTTAGTCAAAAGGGTGCACCTTATAGTCGTGAAATTACTGTAATTGATGAAACAAGACAATAGAGTTGCAAAGCCAACTGATGTGTATAATCAAGGAAACCTGACAATTTTTTCTTCCAAGCTGATCTGGCAATTTTCAAACCAATCTTGTTAATCAAACAAAACCAAGTGTGGGAGCTAAAAATAGAACTGTAAACTTAAATGCATTTTGTTCTGACAAAAAAAATTGTTTCTCTTTTCTTTCTCTGGGAGGAATTTCAAGCAAACTGTAAGAGAAGCCAAATTAGAAAAGGTTGCAAGGTTCTGCACAAATGTGAATTAGAAACTTTCTCTTTCCAACAAGGATAAATTCTGAAACTAGTAGCAAAAAAATTATACTTTGAAAACCATAAAAATCTAAAATATGATAGCCATAGATGTTTGTTAAAGTGAATTACTTTACTTTTAGAATTGTGTGAACTAGACACAGGAAAGGCTCTAATGCTATTGATGTTCAATGTCATAGAAACAAGAGGCTTCCATATAATTAGGCCCTCATTGTTAGGCTTGGTATAAGTAAAAAATAATTCTTTACTGAGAAAAAAAAAGGATAGAAAGAGATTTAAGAGTATGCATTCACAAACATAAGGATAGAGTAAGGTACCTGAAATAATTCAACACAAAGAGGCTTTTGCATTATTAGAAAAGGCATTTCAGATGTCTGAATGTGTCCCTCCGTGTGGGACTGTCTGTACAAGGGCAGCCTCTAAAAGCCAGATTCATGGAATGACAGGAGGAATACTTTACTCTCTGCTAGCAAATAACTGGAGACTACTGCTGAGCCTGACTCATCCCCCTGTTAACAAGGGGAAGCTTTGTAGGCTTCTGTAGAGTAATGCTTTGTGAAAGATGCAATGGGGAAGAAAAGGTCCTGGACTTGTAACACCTGAGTTTATCAGATGTTTAACTCCACTGGTTCTGAAACACAGCCAATAAGCCAGACCCTCACTCTGAGAAGTCTAATTTTTCCATCAGAATGCATCTGCTTTGATATATCAGAGGAAGGTGAACATAAGTATCACTAGTGACTGAATTTGGTTTGTATGTTACTGTATCTCCTTCATGAGTTTCAGTTTGGAACAAGAAAAACTTGGCCATTTGGCAGTATTTGCTTTGGTGTGATGCAAGAGACCTGACTTAGTCCTGAGTGCTCACACGGATGTGCACACAAGGAAAGGTTTCAGTTCTCAGAGTGTAAATTGTTACAAGAGGAGCAAGAACATGAGGCTGAGAACAATGAGCAATCTGGATGCCGACCATGCCCGATGCCAACTGCCTTTATAAGCATTATCGAATCAAAGGGAAAACGTGCTGAAGGGAATAGGGATGATTCAACATGGAAAACTGAGGGCAGTGTAACGCATACTTTGATCCTATGGCAACTGAATTATTTAGATTTAAGTTTGAAAAATGATCTGTCTGCATAATTTCACTAACAATCTCAAAACCAAAGAGCATTTAATTTACTTATTCCCCTACTTCATTCAATTGGTGAAAACTTAACAGTAGGAGTATAAAGAATGAAAGGTTTTTTTAATTATTATTATTTAGTAAGGATTCTTTAAATGTTCACAGCTAAGCCTGTTCTGAAGGGAGAGAGAAAAATGTAGGGATGGAACTGGTATTAGAGGTTAATAATCCCGGTGATAGAGAGGGAGCATTTATTAAAGCAGTAGTGGAACAAATCCTTCATAAAAAGCCTCTTGGACATGCCATCAGGTATTGGTGAAATCCTTGTGTGCACAATCTGTTTGGACAAACAAGCTTTGCTTGTGAAGGCTCTGCCACAAGCGTTTGCAGATGTCAGCTTTCATCTCCTCTGCCTGTAAGAGAAAGCAGCGTGAGGCTGAAGCTCCCCAGAAGATGTGCCCTTGTGTGATCTCACCTAATATATGCAGGAATTAATATATTGTGAGGTTTTTCTTTTTCCTGATTGCAAGACTTCCACATGAAAGTTCCCCAAGCAACTGTATTTATTTTATTGTCTGTTAAATCCTGGGCTGAGACACAGGGGTGGTTTGCTGGGATTCACAAAGTGGCCATTCCTCATTCTCGCTTTAGAGCAAATTAAATCCAGCCAAAACTGTGGCCACAGCCATAACTCACACAAAAGCATTTGGAATAGGTTAATATCTCCCTTCTCCCACCTGCTTTTCAGGGCTGTGGAAGGTTTTCCTTCCAGCTCTCGAGGCGAGTTGCTGCCTGGGCAGACAGCTGTGCTGTGAGCTCTGTGCCTGTGTGCGCCTCGAGCTCGGTTTAGACAAAACTGCTGCCCACCAAGTATTATTCCTTATTTGCTGGGTCACTGAAACTGGGATTTTCTGCCTGCTTCAGACTGAGTATTAGAGAATCCATGCCTGAAGCTCAGGTCTTCCCTTTCTTTCAGTGAATTCTGTAAGTCTTAGGTTCCTGTCTTGCAATTTACTCTGGTCAAAATGAAATTTAAATTTTTCTCTGTATGGAGGAAGAACAAGTGTGGCTCTCTCCTGTCCAATTATCCTGAAGATTGTGGTTAAAGAAAAGCCCTGAGAAATATTTCAATTTTCTTCTGCATAGAACTTGAGTAACAGACAAAAAACCATAAATTCTATCCCAAATTTACCTTTCCTGTAAATACCAAGGTATTTACAGGTATATTTAGGTATCCTCCTGAAGCTCAACCAGTTACCTAACAGTATATGGAGAAGACATGTTCCTACCCCATCCATCCCATCAAGATTTTCTCAGTGGCATTGTGGTTAGCATGCATTTTGTTGCAGATACTCATTCATACTCCCAATACCACTCACCCTGCATGTGCTTTCTGCCTTCATATAATATAATGTATAGGGGAGAAAATGGCTTAAATTGTGAGCTCAGCACAGAGAACAAATCTGTGATAGGCAACTCTGTTCAGAGAAGTAGTTGTATATGTGCAAGGCCGCCTGGCTGTATCTGTGAGTGTTGCCACTGTACAATATAAAAGTTTCTTGTTTTAAAGTTCAAATCCATGTAGCACTTTGTGCCATGGTCTGGTTGAGGTGTTAGGGCATGGGTTGGACTTGGTGATCTTGAAGGTCTCTTCCAACCCAGTCATTCTGGGAATTCTGTGTATCTGTTTGCCCATAGGATTATTTTGCTTACAGCCTTACATCTAGAGTGTGATTGAAGGGTTTACTGAGATGACATAGATGTCAGCAAAAAAATGTTATTAGAGAGCCATTTTAGACATACCAGAAATGTCAAGGATTTGACTGAGTCTTGTTTAGAGTCCTGGGAATACTTATGTGGGATTATGCCCTCCTGAACTAGCAGGGAACATGCGTGCAAGGGCACATGATGTAAATAAAGCTCTGATGCAAAAAGGTTCAGAATAGAGCTCCTAATGGAGATGTTTTCTACAGGCAGTTCCTGGCATTGGCTTTGTTCACAAAGGTCCCATGATCTTACAGAAAAAGAATTTAGCTTCTAAGCACTTGGTGTGTTTAGAAATGCAAATATTTTTGTGCCTGGCATTTGTGATGGCTTGTCAGATTTAGGTTGCTGTGCGTGAAAATATACTCAGAAAAATGACCTCCTTTTGCTTTTGTTAATACAATATCCCAAAATTATCTCTCCCGTTCTAGTTTCTATTTCCTTTTGAGTCAAGCCCAATTATCCCTGCAGCTTTCCAACTGAATGAGCAATATTTCAGTGGACTGCTCACCTGTGTACACTGAGGCACAAACGCACACACTGCTCGCCTGCCAGTCAACAGGTCTACAACAACAATGGTACACAGAGAAATCACGAAACACACTATGTCTAAATTTACCCTGAGCCCTCTTCATGCACTCTCAACCCTCAGAAAACTAAAGCAGATTTTGATCCACTTGCTGGGACGGGGGTAATTTTGTTTTAAGTAAACCCTTTTGTTGGATATGCAAAGCAACTTGTCCTTTTTCAGCCAGGCTATGGAGCCTGTCTCCTTCTAAAGTCCTTGCTTTGTGAGCCCAGGCATGAACCTCTTCCAAGCAGCCCTCCTCAGAAGCTTAGGGGAGAAGATGGATGCTGTGGCTTGTGAGATTGTTATTGGTGTTTGGCCAGGGCATTGGTGTTGGTTATTTCCATCAAGTTTTTGCAAGCTATCAGAGAAAAAGAAATTTAGCATACTGCAGTGAGAGTGGAATTTCCTATGTGCAATTTGTTACCAGTGTAGCTCCACAGAATTGTATCAGCAGGGAATTTGCCCCAAAGCCTTTTTCAAACACAAGAATTTTCAGAAGCTTTTAGTGACAAAGACAGTTAAAGAGGCCAATTAAATAATAACTGTCCTAAAGTCAACTGGAAATTGCCTTTGATATGGGAATTAATCTGTGCCAATAAGTGAAGCCTACTGGGGAGAAGGTGAAATAAAAAGAAATAAAAGTGTCATGGCTACTGGCAGAAAAGTAGATAAAATTCAATAGCTTAGCTTGAAACATGCATTCACAATTATAAATTAAATTTAACTTTTCCTTCTCAGTTCTGGAATGGATTCTGTTCTTCACATCCCTTAGAAGAAAACTGTGTTTTTCCTTTTGGACTTCTCTCCCATCCCTAATACATTATCATTACAGGTTAAAATCTCATGTCTATATATCAAGAAACAATTTCCATATCCATCAGAGTGAGATGAAAGTATTTCTATCATGTACTAAATGTAAACATTTTATCTGACCAAAATTACTCACTATTATTCACTATACAGAGCATAGGAAATTTCTAATGCCAATTCTGCAGTAGTTTCTAAACCAACTTTCTGAATATATGCCCACTTGAATGTTTTCTGTTCATCATCTAGCTCTGAATTTTGTGCCCTGAAACAACTGATGTAGTATTATGTAACAGGCATTCCCTCTTGAAGTTAATAAAAAACGCCTCACTAGATGTTACTGCCACAAATTCTTTTGAAAAATGACATTCTCTTCTTAATAATGATCTTCTTAGCTGCATTTTAGAAGACAAAAATATAAAGCAATCTGTGCTTCAGTAATAATGATCTACTTAATTTTTATGTCTTCTTTTCAGTAAAATAATTTCACCCATGCATATGATTAAAAATCTTCTTGCTGATCAGTTGGCTTTAGAGCTGTCAAAGATTTTTCATCAAGCAATGTACTGTAGATGATCCTGAACATTTTATTCTGATTGAATGATAGTAAATGTTTTATTGATTGGACACATTAGGAAAACATAAAGTATTGATGGCAGGGACTGAATAAAAAAGGTATTGTTTTATGACAACAAAAGATTTCCTGAAATGATTTTCAAAAGCTGCTAAACCATAACAATAGAAATTGGTTATAATCCAAGCCAAGAGATACAACACAGTCCTTTTTGCTTGGGATCTGATGAAAGATTTTCAAATCCCAAAGTTAATGTCTGAAGTAACAATGCCCATTGTCTGAGCCAGCAACTGCTGTGCTGTATCCATGTGCTTGGGTAGTCTGCCCTGTGAGAGCTTTGTTTTGTCAAGTTAACCTTGGGGAAATCCAGATTCCAACCAAAACATTACAAAATTTAGTCAAGATTAAAACCATGGGCAGAAAAATGCCCATCAGGTACCTATTTTATCACCTCCAAGCTCAAATGGAAAATGAGGGTTTCTAGTCCAGAAACACTGATACCTCATTTAAAATAAAAAAATTCTGACAAGTTACTTATTAGCCATCAGAAGTTTTCTTTCCCCTCTTCCTACTGTTTTTCTTGTTTGAATTAAAAAAACAAATTAAGAAAAAGGATTGCTAACTTCTTAATTTTTTTCAGGTATGAAACTTGAATCTTTATTTTCTCCACACTAATGTAGTCAAATAGAAAAAAAAATGTAGGAAGGCAAGTGCAAAGGAATAAAATATAGAGAAAGGAGCTTTCAGTCATATGGTTTGGGACAGTTTTCTCCAAAATTGTTTTTTGTTTTCCTTTTGGCAAAAAAAAAAAAAAAAAAAAAGGAAATACTAAGACAGTAAAAAAAATTTGTGAAAACGGGAAAATAGCACTGGAAAGTAGCTCCAGTTCTCCTGCTAGGCAGAAAGTGGCACAAAAAAAGAGTTCCATTTCTGTTAATTAATAGTTTTCATCAAAATTACTTTGAAAACTGATTATAATCTGTGGGGTGTCATAGAGGAAAGTCCTCCTCTTTTCAAGCATTATATATAAATGTAAATGAAACATTACTACAAGAATAAACACATCATAACCAGGGGAGACACAGCACAAAAATATCTACAAAAATAGGAGTAAAAGATTCCCATCTTCAATTACTTTGGTATTAGCTTGTTTCCTTTCTTTCCATCTTGATCCTTTTAGTAACACCTCCACCCACCTCTCAAACTGCTTGCAAACTCCAGGGTTTCGGGGGAAGTCTGTCTCCCCTCCAAGGGATTTCCTTGCTGTGTCCTGCCAGGCCTGGCTCAGAGCTTTGGCTGGATCCAACTGGGCACTTCAGTGTTGCTGCGAACTGCTGCTGTCACAAAAACCTGTGTGATCTCCCACAAAGCCCTCTGTCAGCTCTGACCCTGTGGGAACCCAAGACATCCCTCTGGCTTCCCTGGACTGTTTGAGACCCAGGCAGGGGGCTCAGGAGCCTTGGCACAATGCCCAGAACCCCTGTGCCTTTGATTTCTCTCCCTGGAAAAAATTACCACCCTTACATAGAGAATTATAAGTCACAAAAAATAAGTAGAGTATAAGTTAGATTATTATAAGGCGAAAAAGTAGGTTTTAAGATTGTTTATAATAAGGGTCTGGGGTCAAGATGGAGGAATTTGGGCGTGTTCTGTCCTTCTTTCTCCTTCTTCCTAGCATCCATCTTTTAGGTGATGTTGGCACTTTTAGATTGGTTTAGAGTAGAACCAGACTGTACAATGTAAATGATATATATTGGAAGATAATTGTAAATAATGTTTATATAGTTTATAGTATGAAAAGATGATCCCATCCCAGGGGCAAGCAGTGTGCCTGGGCTGAGCTGCTGAATGGACCTCGGCTGATCAGGGAAGGAACTTTTAGATTAGATAAATAAACCACCTCTGTGAACAACAGAAGAGTCTCCTGACTCTGGTGCTCGGGCTGGAACACAGAGACTCTAAAACACACACAGGTGGTCAGCTCAGGCTCCAGAGACACCAGTGACCACATGCCACAGCTCTCACAGCAGAGGAGGCAGCAGCTATCGAGGCAGCTGAGCACAGTAGGTGTGTACAGATAAACTCCACCTTTATAAGGTGAGAGCTCTTTGCTTTTCCCTTCTCTGAGCCCAGAGAATGATGGATCAGTTCTAGAGGAACCATCCATAGCTGGCTCATGCAAAATGAATTCTCTTTGACAGCACGTCTCCGTTTCATGAATGTATGGTACTTTCTGTCCTACAGTATCTGAACAGGATTTGCTAATCAATACCGTAAGGTTGCAGCCAAAGAAAACTGGGGCTGTAAATTCTTCAGTATTTCTCTACCTGATTTTGCAAGAAACAGTAATATAAGAATTGTGCTTTGGGGTTACATATGGTGAATCTCTTAATTTCTACTAGACTATTGCAATCGTAGCTTCAGCAAAATGATAGTTACAGTTTTAAGAGCCCAGTTGAGCTAAAAGCTAATTTTCTCAACACCTTGAGAGTTGAAATGTCACATATTGTTTTCCTGTACAGAACTGAATCATGTCTTTAAAAATGTAGGAGAATCCAAATAATCTGCCCTGGATAATTTCATAGTGATTAAAGGATGTGTATTTTATGGGCTGGCTTCTCCTAGGCCCCATTTGGAAGGTGAAGGACTAGCAGCCAGCTGTAGCTGGTGCACACTGAAGGACTGATTGTCTCTGTGTTTTTCTTATGCATTACTCAAATTCATCCCCAGATATACTTACCCAAAGAAAGTTTTACAGTAGGTCTCTGAATCTAAAAGATAATAATGCAGTAGCACCTCTTGTGCTTCGGGGAGATGAGCTGTGAGTGGTAGGAGTGAGCCTGCTTGTTCTCCTGAGCTCTCAGATCAGTTAATTCAATTGCCAGGCAGGAGTCATCTCTGTGAAATGAGCAGGAGTCTCTAAGTGCCAGCTTGCAGTCATTTTGCTGCTTTATTTCCTTGCACTCACGCCACTTTTGCAGGGAGTTTGTGAAACGGGCAAGGAGCATGAAGGAAGAAAAAGAGAAAGGGGCATTCACTAAAAAAAGTAAAATGAAAATTAATGGGTATTAAAGAGAAGCAGTCAGGGGCCTATAAACCCAATATCCCATCATTAAGGAAGGCAATTCAGTTACAGAGAGTGCACAGGCAATTATATTCTTGCCAAGGGACCCTCAGGCTATTCATGGAAATATTTACCTGACGCTGTGTGTGTTTGTTCCTTAAAAAAGAATAAAAAAGAGCCTAAACAAACCCCCAATTTTTTAAAAGGACATAGCAATTGTATGTACACATTAAATCAATCTAAGGGGACAATTTACAGTTTTAACAATACCAAATAAAAACATATTGTTATCCTGAACTGTACTTTATTTTTCACAGTGTAATTACTGAAATATATGAGTTGAAAATCCAGCTAGCATATAAAGAAAGCACTCATCATTTGTTTTGACCATCAAAAGTTTAAAAATGGCTTATTTCTGATATTTTAATCTTGGAACATATGTAGTTCTCATTGTAGGATGTGCAATTGTTTGGGAAATAGTTGTAAAAATAACTTCAAAGAACAGAAACAGCACACTGATTTAGAGGCCACATGAGTGCAGTTTTCTGGATATACACAGATAAAATGTTGACATCTATCATTCCAGATTTTTTTTTTCACACTCAGACAATTTGTCATTATTTGTATCCTGAGCAGGAATCAGGCTTCCAAGCAACACACATTAAAAAAGCCAAAACAGGACCTGTTTTAGAAATATCAAAGTCTCAATGCAAGCACTTTTCCCAGAATCCCACCTCCTGCAGAGATTAATACCTCCTTCCCAACACTGTACCACAGATAGTGAGAGGTTTCTGCACTGAAAGTTTACAAGTAATAGCAGCTTAAGGTAAACAACAAAATACAAGGCAAAAGATTTCCTCTAAAAATTGTTCTGGCCTTTAGCTAAAATCATAGAATCATTTAGGTTGGAAAAGAGCCTTGAGTCCAACCATTAACTCAGCACTGCCAAGTCCAGCACTAAACCATGTCCCTAAGTGCCACATCTATGCATCTTTTAAATTCCTCCAGGGAGGTGACTCAACCACTTCCCTGGGCAGGCTGTTCCAATGCTTGGTAACCCTTTAGGTGAAGGAATTTTTCCAAATAGCCACACTAAACCTCCCCTGGTGCAACCTGAGGACATCTCTTGTCCTTTCACTTGTTACCTGGGAAAAGAGACTGACACATTCACTGAAAATTGGTCAGTTCTGTAACATCTTCTGTAGGCACATCAAATAGCAAACTCAAAGTTTTAAGAGGTACTTTCAGTGAAGATAGATATAAAAGTAGGCATTGATGATGCACACTGCAGCCCTCACCACTTCAAGTCATTTAAAGCAAAGCCAGAGGACAGATGAATTCCTTAGTGTGTGACTATCTTCAAGTCCTGATTATATAATCATACAGGATCTTTGTTATATAATGATCTAGGACTTCTGTAGCACTTTTTTGTTCATAGCTTTCAAAAGTATTTATGAATGAAGCAATATTGTGCATGTCCTGTGTATTTAAGACCCAGAGGTTCAAAGGCTCAAAGCATTTAGCACTGTGGGCTAGAAACCAGCAATAGAACTGGATACAAATCCTTGTCCAAGGCTTGATGTTTTCTCCATTTGCTGTTAACTTCTTATAAAACACTGCTAAAAGTTTTGGGCCCAGGAACACTTTCACCTTACACCTTTATCAAAGGTTAAATAAAACTGCTGGGATTTAAAAGTATTTTTGTAGTCACCATCATGACAGAAGAGATTCTCAAAGGATTTTCTGAAGCCAGGTGGGAGTGCAAATATCAGATGCTTTTAAGATACACTGGAACCTCATAAAAGCAGTGGAGATGGGCAGAAAGAAATGGGTTTGATAACTAAACAGAACAGCATATTTATCAGTTGTAACAACGGGACCTCTATTCTGTTGCTTCCATGAAAAAATTTGGGGAGAAAATGTAGTCTGTGGCTTCATCATTCTGTTAATTAACCCCTTCCTAACCCAGGTGGGTTTCAGCTGCCTCAGTGGTGTCCACAGACCAGAGAATCCAGCAAGCAGCTGCTCACGCCTTGCTGCACATTTGGCCCCAGGAATCTTGTTCCTTTCTTGGGTGGACACAGAGGGGAATTATGGACCTTAAGTTGTACTTCTGCAAGCTACATCAAGGATTATAATGGTATTTTGAGAGCATTCTCTGGCCCTGTGATATATTTAGTGGCAACCCAATAAAAAAACCTTATAATGAACAATAACAGAATTTAAAAACCTTATAGCAACTGTATTGCCATACCCTATAATAGCATCTGCATCATAGTCATGGAGAAATGTTAGTGGCATTTTGAAAGGAAGAAAAGGATTTCCAATTCCAAATGTGACAGCATATTCATAAATTCTTCAGCTAGCCCCTGATCTTCAGAAATGCCACTTCCACTGAAAGGTCAGACACCTTTCATGCAAAAATGAATGAGGAATGAAGCAACATATGTCGTGCCAGAGATTTCCCATTGCTCAGGTTTTAACTAAAGTTTTCAGCTGTTATGGAAATATAATCATTTCCTTGTGGCTTTTGTCCCACCCACAGCAGCAGTGGTGTGATTTGGTGCTTTAAAACTGCATTCTTCACCATTTCAGAGCCAGTAGGTTAGAAAGACACATTTGAGCCAGAAGTGTAGTTTGTTTTACTTGGGAAAAACACACAAACAAACCAAAAGCAATATTTTGTCTGGAATTCTAAAGAAAATGCTTATAAAATATCTGTATGTTTATGTGCCTCTACAGGGCTAAAAACTGTGGGGAAGTGGGATTTAGCAGGGGTAGGGAACTTCAGTTCTTTAGTTACTAAATTAATTCTAAGCAAAGAAAAGTGCCCTGGATCCAGCCAAATGCGACAGAATTTGCACACAGTAGACATAAAAGTACTAGAGATCTAAAGATTCAAATGGCTTAAGGATTTGCTCACCTATAGCAGTATATGTGCATCTTTCTATAGAATATCATTTTGATGCTAGCCAAATATTAGGACTTTTGTTTATTATTATTGGGAAGAAACAGGTCTCAGAATCACAGGCTAATTCAGGTTGGAAGGGACCTCAGAATGCCTCTAGTCCTGTCTCAGGCTCAAATCAGGGGCCAGACCAGGTTACTCAGGGCATTGAAAATCCCTGAGGACAGACAGCACAGCCTTTCTGTGCAACCAGGGAATGTTATCACGTACACATAAAACCTCAGTGATAAGTAAACACATTGAGTTAGTTATTGAGTTGTGCTTGATGAATTAGACAATGAAATAGTTAACCTGCATCCTAAATTCCTAGTGTCTCTTCAATATGTTTGTTCCTATTTTGTTGGGGGTTTTTTTGCCTACCAAAGTAGACAAGGACCAGCTATTTTTGTAGTCCTGTAAAATACCTTCTGTTTGTATCTCCTCTGAAGGAGGAGGAAAATGAGCACTATTTCTGTCACTAATTAATAGTAACTCTTGCCACAGCAGATCTATTTAACACATGAAATGTTATGACAGTTTTTAAAAACGTAACCCGAGGGCAGCCTCAACCTATGTGACCATCAGTTATCCCTAGCTGGACATGGCAGAATTAGGTAAGAATGAATTGCTGCTGAAGTCTTCAGCAACAGAAAGGCTCCTTTTCCTTTCACATTTTCTATGCATGACTACATTTTCAAAAATTACTTTTACATTTTTTTCCCCCCTTTAAGAATACATCTGGGGACAATCTCATTCCTTATTATGGAAAGTATGAGTTCGATAGATGTTGACTGACACTTCTGAAGGTGGTAAACACTGTCAGGAAGCCTCCTCTGTACAAAGCACTCACTCAGAACTCCAGATCCCTCTATAGTCATTCCTTTGCCTGAGAAATGTACACAGAGCATATTGTTGTTTGTTCCCAAATGTATTGCCAGATAGGGAGTTCATCCTGCCTAGTGCTGGAATCATGGGTGTTATTTCTTGACTCTTAAACATTCATTGAGTTTCCAGGAAATTTCTGCTTTATTGAAGACATAGGTTCAGCAGCCTCAAGGGAGATGACCTTCAAAGTCTGAGAAAAGTAGGATCTAATGATCCAGACCGTGTCCTGAGAGACCTGCACTAAAAGAAATGCAAGATGTGAACGATCCATGGGCTTATAATTTTTTTTTTCTTGAATTTGAGCCTTAACCCATAAATAAGATTGGCTATATCAATGGACTAGTTTTGGGGGGATCTTTGGTGATTATTTTTTTTTAGGCAGTATTTCTGATTTCTGTACTTTGCTAGCAGTACAGAAAAAGTCCACTCCTTTGGGGTGTAAGTCATAGGTCAATTATCCCTTAGACTACTTGTTCAACACACAATAAAACTAGGCATCCAGAAATGGAAGTGTGAATCCAGCACTGGTGGCTAAAACTACCCAGACCTTAAAGAAATGGCAGCAGTATCATGTTCCCTCACAAACTGGAGGTAGTACCTTCCTTTTTCCTTATTCTGCAGTATCCAAACTGCATCAGCTCCCTACCAAAAGCAAAGGAGACGCACACTGAGTTTGTGTATCCTGATGGGATTTGTGTGCAAGTTCTGTGGGCCTATCGCAATCGCAGAGGCAGAAGCAGAACTTTAAAGCACAGGTGGGACTTTATACATTGGAGCTTAGCAGGGCCCTGACATTCAGTAGTGGGTTTGCAACTGGAAAGATCAACAACAACAGAAAGTTTTTACGATCTACCTACCGAACTGCCATTAATCTTTTAGTTTCTCATCAGAAAAAAGGGCATGGCAGTGACTCCTTAACGCATAAAGGCATTGACAGACTCAGTATAACAAAAGTTATGAAGCATTTAGATGCTGTGATAATGGAGCTCAGTGAGTGTCCATAAACCCAGGGCCCTGAGCTGCCAGGGTCCAGGAGCCTGGAAGTCTCGGCTCTTTGGCACCTCAGCCAGCAGTCTGCCCAGCCAGGCAGCCAAGCCAGCAAGCAGTCAGGCCCCTAGAAGCTGATTAAAGGTCTCCTGGTTTCCATTATACCCTGGGTAAAACAGACACATTCTTTAAAGAACAATCAGATTTAATCGAACTGCGTTCTTTTTTTTTCTTTTTTTTTTTTTCTTTTTTTTTTAAAGAGAAAAACATGCCACCCAGGAATCTTTAATCACTTCTATTGCTAATTGTGTTGTTAAACAACACATCATGTTTCTCTGATGTACCATGTGGCAAATCCAAAGTAGTATCTGATGGATTGACTAAAAGTCTCCCTTTAATTACCTACAGAAATTGCTGCTGATGTAAACAAATCAGTGCCAACCTTAGGGAGTGCACATTTATAGACACTTTGAAACTCTGCACACAAGAATTTATTGGTGATAAAACAGTGGCTTGCAATCAGTCAAGAACTTGCAGTAACTCCTGTTACTCCAGGTGCTCATATATAGCACACCACCCCATGGAAGCACCTCACAGGTGTCTTCTGGAGAACCTTCCAGCCCAGCTGCGAGCAGGAGGAGGGTGGCATCAACCCTTTGCAGGTCAGGCACTGAGGCCTCCCATGGCAAGGCACTGAGCACAGGCTGTGTATGGCAGCCAGATTGAAAGCAGGGGCTAATTTAAAGAGTGCAAAAAGGGAACAGGAAGCCCAAGTGAGGGTTTGCTATGATGTGAAATGATTCAATAAGCATGTGTTTAACTTCTCTAATCTTTGCTGGACACTTGAAATTGCTCTTCTCAATACAGCTGCAGGGGTCCAACAGAGCAGCTCCACACACTGCACCAAATCTGATCAGAGGCACAGCACAGCAATTGGTGGTCTCAGACAGGGCATCCCCACCAGAGACAAGGCTAAGCCTTTTCATAGTTCAGCTGTGGTGTTTTCTTTTAAAATTTACCTGGAGTGGCTGGGTTTTTCAGGATTTCTAATATTCCCCCAAGTATTTGACATATGTTTGCTTTCCAGATTGAGAATGTCCTTGTGGAACAAGAGTGTTAGTCTACTGAAAGATAAAAGGCTCGATCAAATAAAACATTTATGTGCCAAAAGGAAAGGCATTTTAGCTGCATCACCTATATAAATAGTCTATTGGCCAAAGCACTCAGTGAGGAAGTGGAAGACCTCAGTATTAATTTCTTACTCCAGCAGATGAGGCTGAAAGTGATGGTGTGCTGAAAATGTTCCACTACAGAGCAAATAATTTGCAAAGTTGGGTCAAAGGCATAGTGAAGCATGTCCCTGCAGCCTAGGGTGAGCCTCTCAATTAAGTGTGCTGTACATCATGGAACCCATCAGGTTATTAATTCTCTGATCCATGTCACTTACTAGACATCACACCAAAAGACCTAGCAGCCTGCCTTTTAATGTATTAGAGGAGATAATGGAGGCAAATATGAATCCTCATTTTATTCTTGTTGTCAACAGGGTGAACAGCTTTCTCTGTCAGCAGAGAACTATCAGGAAAGAGCATCATGCAAAATGAATGACTGCTGTTCACAAAAATGCTGGAACATAACTAATTGATTTTGATGTAGCAGGCAGCTACATTTCATTTGTATCCTTTACATTCAGGACCTTTAATAAAGCATTTTTGTTAAGAGAAGTAGTACATATAGACAAATTGAATTAAGTGCTGGTCTACTTTTCATTAGATTTTTCAGACAAGCATAGTAAAGAAAATTGCTTTACAGCAGAAGGCTACTTACTGACAGAAAAGCTCTTTTTTTTCCTAGTGTAAACAGTATAATTGGTGTAGTCTATTTAAAATAAGCTTCTGCAGTTTTGCATGAATTTCTGTTTTCCAAAAGAAGAAAGGGGGGGGCGGGTTAAAAGACTGGTATTATGGTAAAATGCTATGTCAGGACTAAGACACCAGGTTTTATTACCTACTGTTTTCCATGTCTCTTTGTCTTTTTTTTCCCTGTGAGATATTGACAGTCTTTCTCCACCTTATCAGCTGTTTTGCAATTGAATTTAAAAATGTTTGGGATAGTGAAGAACATGTGCCAGAGGAGAGATAAACTATTTAAAATGTCTCCTGTGAACTCTAAGGGCTGCCACTTCAAACAAAGGCAATGTACCAGCTGTAGGTGTTTCCTTGGTTCAGATCAAGTGTGATAGTCACTGTGAATTGAGAACACCTCAGCCTTTCCCACAAACCCAGGAGCAGTTATCAGCCCACTGGGGTGGGGTTCATATAAAGATCCAAACATGCCTCTGAGCAATTTGCCACTTTTTGCTTCCTCAGAAACAGTAGTTCTACTGTTTCCATGTTTTCTACCTTCCCAGTTCTTTCTTACGAGTTCAAAGTGATTGGGATCCACAAAATTGAAGCCTGTTCTGTTATCAGAATAGGATCTAGGTATGTTTTTCAATATACCTGTGATTCTTCAAACTGTTGATTATTCCTTTCTCTCATGACTTAAGTGTCAGATTCTCCTACTTCTGCCCTGAAACAGAGATGTGTAGGGTGTAAAATATGAACTGATTCTTTTTGCTAAAACTAGACTATATTCAGTGTAGCATTATTGATGCTACATAGCCTTTGGGTCCAAGTGCCAAACTGTATTTTTGGCTTAATTTCAAGGACAAAGGACAAATTTAAGCTTGGTGTTGAACACTGAAGTGAGCAATCCTCTCTCTGCTTTCTCCTGTGTCATCTTTTGTACAGTCCAGGTGACCCACGGATCTGGAACACAAATTAACATTTCCTATTGTGCAATGAAAAAGGCAGCTTCCTCCACGGTACCTGTCTGCAGTAGAAAGAAGGTATGCAAATATTAATTCCCTCAGTGTTGTGGGTAGCCATTTCCTCATGCACAGTTCCCCCTTCAAATTAGAGCTTTTTCTCTGAAGCATCTAGTTGCTTTCTGCTCACCAACAAGGTCATAATGAGCAACCATGAAAACAAACTCACAGATAGCATCTGGTCTTCCTTTTGCACAGCTTGTAGATATTCTCTCCTCCTTGAGAGCAGTCATAGTTTAAGGTCAGAACATTCTCCTGAAATGGATTTCATTACCAACAGTTCCTACAAAACCCTTACAGTTCTCAGATGTTCTAGCCAATACCAACCCTGACAGACCAACAGGTTTTTCTCTGAAACACAGATGCAATCACATAATGCTCTCCACACAGCTAACACTGGAAATACACAGTAGAGTTTGTTCCTCTAGTTCTATAGTGAAAAAACCCTTCATCCACATCTTTCATGGGTTGGAACAGCGTTCAAGAATTAAGCAGAGGATTGCATTCCTTCTGTTCTCCTACATTTACGCACAAATGTTTGCTTAAATTCCTCTGGCATGTTTACTAAAAAAGAGGCAATGTTTAAGGAAGCTCCTAAAGTCCTTGCCCACAGTGAGTATCTCCCTGATTCACAACTAAATTCCACTCGAGTCTTCTGGGATTACTCACAGAGGATGATACAGGCCTATGTGTGCAAAGCTGCATGCAGACTTTCACCTCAGACCCGCTGGTCAGAAAGCACCTGTGCTCTCGCAGCAATGAGACTCTTCTGAACAGAGATCGCAGGACACAACAAGGGTCTGATTCTTATTTCAGACAATGATTTAAAGCTGTGATCCTGTCAGATCTCCTATTTATAAGGCCCCTTCCATCTGCCTCAAGCCCTGAAGAGGCTAATTCTGCATTTCTCTCTCACGCAAAACCCCCACAGAGGTGGCTGGAGGACAGCAGCACTGAGTTCCCATCCCAGCTAAGTTACACTGCTCGATATTTCAATACCCAGCCAACAACAGCACCGCTCAAAAAATTGAAAATGAAACATCAACTTCTCACTTAAGACTGACAGAAATTTTTCTTCATGGTAAAATGAGCAAATGAAGAGCTAAACATCAGATACATGTTAAAATCGATATGGCTTAGTAGCAATATTTCATTTTTCCACAACAGTAGAGAGAGAGTGTTTCAAGCAGTTTATCATATCTGATCAAAGAAACAATTCTCAGCACATTTTATACATATCTTCTCCCTTTTTCTTAAGCAAAAGCTGCATAGACTATTTTTCTCCTGTATATGCTATTAGCCAGCTTACAGTTGAAACACAACCAGAGTGGGAGTAGCAGAGCTGAAAACTTTTTATGAAAAGTGAACACCACACAGTATGTTACAAATTCCAGTCTTCAGCTATTACAAATAATAAGAAAACACTGTATTTAAAAAATGTAAATCAGCCCCATCTTACTTGAGGCATATTCGGTAGTTACATTAAAAACAATTTTTATAGAAATCCTCTGTATTCACTAATTTAGAGGGAAATGCACTTAAAAGGGGTGTAAATTGCACATCTTTATTAATGAATATTACCTTTTATTCAGCTCAGAAGAAATAAGACCCGCTCTGAGGAGAAAAATTAAAACACAGAAGTACCCTGGCTTTAACTGTTGCTGCTCACAGATATTCAGCATCAGCTTTAAACGTTAATAAGTTAAAAAAAACAAAAAAACAAAAAAACAAAAAAACCAAAAAAATATTATTTCTTTAATGTTTATAATGACCACAGAATATTTTTTACTGCAAAGAACCTACTTTTAAGGCACATCAGTCATTCCATATATATTTTATGCCCACTAAAATCTGACTGGCAATTTCCATAGACTACTTGAATTCTACAAGGGAAAAAAAAAAAAAGCGGGGGGATGGGGGAGGACTGTTTAGAGGCCACAGAGCTCATTTCAAAAGCAGTGCAGCAGTGAAAGCACTGTGAGCCTGCAGACTGGGAAAGCCCTCCAAGGGAGCAGTGAGTGACCAGAGCAGACTTTCATTTGGCAGGAACGGGTACCTCTAATGAAGCCTCCAGGAGCTCAGAGGTAGTAGCCAGGTACCATATGTTGCTTTGGTTGCTCTGATGATTATATTGTTTCTTCAGAGTAAACAAACCTGAACTTTATAGCTACATTGTTTCCTACAAATAATACAAGCTTGTTTCAGCTCTTCCTGATGTAATTTTAATTAGAGTCTCCATTTTGCAAAAGAGAAATGGCTTGTAGTTTCCTCCTCTCAGTTGCTATTTTTAGCTCTCCTTTATCTGTTTCAGGTATGCATTTGTATCGAACCGTTTGTTATTTAAACAAAGCTCAAATCTTTTCACACTCTGAGCCTTATTTCAGGAAAGCAACAAATAACATACAGATTTAGGACTTTGAAAATATCTCAGTTGTTTACCTAGTGATATCCAGAAAACTTGTAATGATTTTGTGCAGTCATCTAATGCTTACTTCAGAAGTCCCACTTGAATTTGAGTTAAACTGCCTATTGAAGGAACAACAAGAACCTCAGCCACTGACAGTCTCCTTCTCCAGGGTTAAGCAAACCAAATGCTTATTCTGAAAAACTGATGAAACAAAGTGACTGTTCCATCCTTTTTCCTTGTGCTACAGAGATTTCAAGAGAAGAGCCTACAGACACCTTTCAGACAGAACAGAGGGAGTAAGGAAGGGGATATCAGATGATTCTTCAATATAGATTCGACTCAGCTGTTTTAGGAAGCCTGTTATATGTGATTAGATTTCACTCTTTTCTTTTTTTTCCAAGAACTGTTTGCTGTGGAAAGGTGCACTTGAGGCAGATGTCAAATCCTGCTGCCTGTGGAAGGAGTGACAAACATAGAAAGGAGCAGTATTTTCTCCACAGACAGAAACCACACCTTGCAGCACCACGGCTAAAGAAGAGATGTAAATCAGCTCACTCTCACATTTGGAATGCATTCAGTGATGAATGTACAGACACCAGTCCCTGTCTCTCATTCTCTTCATTGCAGTTTATGACATTTTATAAACCCATGGGAAATATGGTTTGCCTTAATAACTTTTCAAACTATTCTCCCCTCTTCTGTCCCTCCTCCCAAGAAAATCCTCTAAAATTATAAACTAGAAATGCAAACAGAAGAAGGGAAAAAGTAACATCAACACTAAAGGTTTAGAACAGCTGCACCTCCTATTGAGATTTGTTCACATACACCGCTGACAGTCTGCAATGTATTTTTCTCATTAAAAAATAAACATAAAGGATTTAGTTGCTCTAAGCCTGTAAATATGAAGGGTTTAAAGACCTTAGCAGTGGGGTGATTGCTCTTCCTCTGAAAACCTGCATATTAGAATGCCTTCAACTGCCTGTCTGAGAATGAGGAGCACGCATCCAGCCCTGAGATTAGCCTTTGAAGGGAGGAAAAAAGGGGAGGAAAAGTTCCCCTGGGTACAAAGAAGTGGAAACTTGACTTTTTTTAATCTCAAAAAATAGCGAGTTCACCAGAATGATGATTTTTTTTTCTTTTTTACTGTCTGCTCTAGGACAGTAAGGTCCTTAGGTCACTGATCTGAGAAGGATGGAGCAGGAATTTACTGCCTGGTGATCCAGCAGGAGGAAATGAGGTCATGGGGTATATGTGCTCTTTTTCATATTTCATGAAAAAAAATGCAAGACTCCCAGGTTTGTCCCACTGACTAATCAAAAACTATGGGAAGGTAGGAAAAATATTTCCCATCCACATTTATAGGCAAAGACCCCTCCAAAGGAAAAGAACACCCCATGCTTTGTTTGACTTCATCCCTTGTGCAAAATCATGATTCAGAAGGTTTTAACAGTACAAAGGTTTATTTAGAAAAGAGTTTGGATTGTTCTTTAGGGTTTTTTTGGCAAACATTAAAATCCTTTCATAACTCAAAACACTGTCAGTGCCTGGTACTTTGCACTCTCCTTTCCCACACAAGCAGTAAAAGCCAAATTCTTACTGGGACGAATCCACCATAGGCCCCAGCTGCCGTATTTATAAGTACCCAAATCTCCACCACCACTGCCACTTAACCCTTGCCTTCTGATGTCTCTCTTTGTTTTCCCACAAAAATTCCAGAGCTCGTGAAAGCTCGCTGCCTCCCAAACTCAGTGTCTCAGCCTTTCCTCTGTGGGCTCCCCGTGCACTCTGTCAGGGTTCAAAGACGGTCACTCCCTCCCCCTTTCCCCCTGCATACTCCAGCACTGCTCCCCCAGCACCATGTCACCCTTCTGTACCATGGTGAGTGCCCTCAGCCTCCCAACACCATCCCTGCTCCCCCAGCACCATGTCACCCTTCTGTACCATGGTGAGTGCCCTCAGCCTCCCGACACCATCCCTGCTCCCCGCAGCATCACCCTGCTGCACCGAGGGGAGAGCCCTCTGCCTGCTCCCTAAGCCCAAGCCCCGTGTTCTCTTCCCTCCCTCCTCTTCCAGCATTGAGCCTTCTCTTTTAACTCTACTCCTGCTCAAGGCAAATCCATCCCTCCAGCTCAATGCCGGAAGTTCTTCTTCTTCTTCTTAAAAAGAATGTGTTTAAAGGACCTGCGGAAGTCCTGGTTGAAGATGGTGTAGATGACTGGGTTGAGGGAGCTATTGCAATACCCAATCCAGAAGAAGAACTTGAAGAGAGTCTCGGGGACCTCACATGCCTCCCGGCAAATACCATAGAGGCTGTAGGTGAAGAAAAAAGGGAACCAGCAAACTACAAAGACCCCCATGACCACAGCCAGCACAAAAGTGAAGCGTTTCTCCCGGGCCTGGGCAACTTTCTTACGGCAGATGCTGCTACGCTTCCGGCGCCGGCGATAGGAGAAGAACTGCATGGAGCGATTGCTCGCACGGGACAGGCGGCTACTGGAGTGCTTGGAGGAGTACGAGTAGGAGAAGGACTGGCTCTTGCTTTTGCGGCGATGCTCCTCCCGGCTCCGCCTCCGCCTGCTCTCTGAGGTGCTGCTCTCCTCCAGCTCAATGTCCTCCAGCTCAGAGGCTTTGCGCCAGTGGTGCACTGAATAATGTCCGTTCTCTCCCAGCTGCATCCTCAGGGATGTGCAGCCGCCAGCAGCGCGGCTCAAGCCGTTCTCAGTCTGGGAGGACCCCTCTGGCATCGTTCGCTTCTCAGAGAGGGTCCTGGTCCTTAGCTTGGCCACACGGTAGATGCGGATATAGACCAACACCATGATGAGGCAGGGGGCAAAGAAAGAGCCAATGCAAGAAGAAAGGATGTACCATGTCTCGTCATTGAGCTTGCACTGGGGAAAGACATCTCCTTCAGGGTCCCGGTACACGGAGATCAATGGCGGGAAGGAGATGATGGCTGAAATGAGCCACACGGTGAGGATGATGGCCTTGATCCGCCGCGGTGTCCGCTTGAGGTTGTACTCCACCGCCTGTGTGACTGACCAATACCTGTCGAGGCTGATGGCGCACAGGTGGACGATGGACGAGGTACAGAACAGCACGTCCAGCGCCAGGTAAATGTTACACCAAGCCTTGCCGAAGTACCAGTAATTCATAAGCTCGTTGGCTAAGGAGAAAGGCATGACCAGGGTAGCCACCAGGATGTCCGCGCTGGCCAGGGACACCAGGAAGAGGTTCTGGGGGGCTCTCAGCGCCCGGCTGGTGAGCACAGCTATCACCACCAGCACGTTGCCCACGATGGTGAAGACGATGAGGAAGCCCACCACCGCCGCGAGGCTGGCCACGGCCGCCGGCGAGTAGGGGGAGGGCGGCTGCAGGAGGGCCGAGGAGGACGGCGAGGCGGGGGGCAGCGCCAGGGACTCGTTGGCGGAGCCCAGGCTCGTGTTCACCAACAGCAGCAGATCCATGGTGGGTGTGCGGGGCGCCGGCGTCCTAGAG
>PYHW01010756.1:1826480-1839292 GCA_013186435.1 Turdus rufiventris
AATATGCTTCGTTCTGATAGGAAGGAAAATTCCTCTGAATATTATGGTCCTGTAGAATACCCTTACACAATAGGATACTATTCTGTAAGCAATTTACTCTTTAAAGGTTTTGTTTGGTTTGGTTGTTTTTGGTTTTGGTTTTTTTTTTGTTTTGTTTTGTTTTGGTTTTTTTTGGGTTTTTTCGGGGTTTTTTTTTTTTGTTTGTTNTTTTTTTTGTTTTTTTTTTTTTTTTTTGTTTTTTGTTTGGTTTTGGTTTTTTTTGGATTTTGGTGGTTTTTGTTTTTTTGTTTTTTTGTTTTTTTGTTTTTTTTTAATTTTCACCTGAAGAGTAATTTGCAAACATGTTGTGACTGCATGTTTAAGAGAAAGGACATGGTGTTGAAACTAAGCTCTGTCAGGTAACAAATTCTAATTAAAGACTGAAATATGGAAGCGGTAATCACATAAACAAAGTGTAGGATATGGAACAAAATTAAACTGAAATCAGATACCCTCTCAACAGACAGCAACTTCTTTAAAAAAGCTTGCAAACCCCCAAGAAGATTAAATGAATGGAAGCTGAGATTTTTAAAGTTCAAACAGTAAGAAAATAGTATGTTTTTTACATGTAACCTGAAAAATCTCTGAAGCAACTTTCTAATATTTGCAGTCAGTTCCTCATATTTGGAAGTTTCATAATCTAAGAGGGCAAGGTGCAGGAATTTGAAATCTAAGCTTTGATGTGACTGGGATTAGGGAGAAAGAATTTGTGATCTAACTGGTTCAATATGGGTTCAAAATTTAGTAAATATAAGCTACAAAATCACATGAACATTTGGGATTCAGGATCTGGCAAAAAAAAGGAGATATAAAACCTCAAGATATTCAGTAAAATTACTAAGGTAATTGCAAAGTCATGAGCAAAGATATCTTGAAGTTATGTGAACTGGAACTCAAAATAAACTTTCAGCTGATTTGGGGATCCAGATAAGAAGAATTGAAGCTTTTCAAAACTTGGCTCAGAATAAGTCAGTACAGAAGTTTCATAACAAAATAAATGATAAAAACAAATGCATGAGCAATTATTTGGCATTTCTAATGAGAAGATGCCAACTGAGATATAGAAAAAAATAAACTGGGAGCAAAATATGCATGTGGTGTTGTGGTTTCTTTAGCACTAAAGTTGTGTTGTGCTGCTGAAACAATTCAGTGTATAACTCCACCGAAGCCAGGAGATAACGTTTGGGTTTTATGTGTAACTGATATCCAGTTTGCCTAAAGAGCCATATGCCACTTCAGCTCATGTATATAGATGTGAATGAAGCGTGGGCATAGACACAAGAAATCTCAAGAAAATCTGCTTAGTCTGCTAAGAGGCAAAGGTAGGAGCAAGGTGAACAACAGTGAATAAATCAAGTGTAGTTGTGCTTTTGAATACATTTTTTTTCATAGAAACTTGGCAAATTATGTACAGACATTATGGTCTTTTTTCCTTCCAAATCCCTGCACTTACTTTTATGTTCATTCTCACATCTGGCCTCCCTATAGTTATCAGCTCATAACCATTGGCCTTTATTTCAGCTTATCCCTGGTAGCTGCTAACAACCTCTCATAAAAAATGGAAAAAGTGCAGTTTAGAGGCTGGATGAGGCACTTCTAGACATTAAACTGGACTTGACTGAAATTGATACAAGCCCACTCTTCCTGAAGTAATTCAGGAGATATTGTGCCATACCCATCCATCTGTACACTGTCACTGCTGCTCTGCTTCCCTCATCCAGCATCTAACTACAAACCTCCTATCACAGCAGGCTGAGAAGATTCCACAGGAGCAGAACTGCTTATTCTTGGTTTATGTCCCAAATTTTTACTGGTTTTTTCTTGGGTTCTCACGTTGGACTGACCTTTATTTCAGTTTGAGCTACCAGATCTCACTGGCACAAGAGAGCCATGATCTGTCTTGGGAAGTCCTAAAGCTGTCCCTGGGAAACTGGCCAGTGCTGCCCTCAAATCAAGGCCAAATTCAGGCACTATTGCCACTAAAGTTGCTAGGAAGATTCCTTCTGACACCCAAACCTAGACTTCTCCTAGGTCATTTAAGAATATTTGACTTTAATAATGCTGTCACAATGGCACACTGTGCTTGCACACACAGAGATTTAAAACACAAAGGTGTCACTGCTGGCTTGCACTTCCAAACATGTTTTGCCTCTTCTTTTTAAGATCTGTGAACCTGAAAGCTTGTTATTTTTTTCCTCCTTAGTGTATCAGATGGGTTAGTGGAAAATACTGCCCCTAAAAACTTCTCTCATTGTGTTTTGTATCTTTAAGACATCACAATTTTAACCATGCTATGAAATCCTCTTCTGTGCACTTTTTATAAAATAATTCCTTCATCCACAGAAATGTCATCATGTATAGAGGAAACATCTCAGCTTTCTTATTAAAGGGCTATATTTGGTTTTCAAGGGGAACTGGGTTCCTTGCTTCCCCCTTGTGACTTTGAAAACGTGTCTCAGATAAACACAGAGGTTTTACTAAACATCTGGAAGTGTTCTCTAATCTCTCAAACTAAGCTTTACGTCAGTAGACAAAATTTTAGTCTTATCAACTGTACAAGAAACTGACTACTGTCAAAACATTGTCCATATATATACTTTCTGAGACAAAATTTGTGTTATAAATCTGCTCAAGATGCTGTGAACAAATAGAATGAGTTAGCCAAAATCTCTGTAAGTAGTTGAGGACATCACCTGCAATACAAACAATGTGATGGAAAAATGGGCTAAGAGTTTTCGAATAAGTAGACTGTCCTGGATTTTGAAAGAAAGGAACTAAATATAAAAAGAACAGAAGTTACTTTGGAGAGGAGTTGAGGGCATTCAAAACTTTAATGTTGTTAGCAAGGGAAGGATTGTAAAATTCTGTAGTGTTAAATGGATGTTAACCTGTGAATTCCTCAAAGAAGTCAAGGTAAGATTCTAATTCATTTAAAAAGTGTTATTAAACACTTCAAGTAGCTATTGTGCTTGAGCTAAAATAGAATGAAGAAGGTTATTGGTTCAGGTCCCTTGTGCACCTTTTATTCTGCCATGTCTTCATGCTCCCAGTAAACATTGTCACTGTGCTGGTAAGACCATAAAACAGAAGTGTAATCATGTGAGTCAGCCATATCCTGTCTGGCTGGTTTCTGTAAGTCTTTTTTGCCCTCAGAACAGGATCCCACCAACCATGACTGCAGAGTGCCGTGGGTTCAGCCCTTTGGAGCCAAACCTGGGGCTTCTGCAGAGGTTTTGGTTTGATTCTCCCTGTTATTGGACAACCATGAGAAATGGATCTGTGTCCCTTCTCTTCCTTAATTCAGTTTGTATGGTTTCCATTACCTGTACTCATTTTCAGGCTTCTTCATTTCTAATTTATTAAGTCAATACTTTAAATAGTCTTCACAGACACCTGTTCTGATAGCTGTGCCATTTGCACAGGACAAGTGCTTTATTTTTCTAGGACTCTGCACTGTATTTGAGGACTCTTGCACTTGAAAAGTTTTTTTTAATTATGAAATTCTTTTGCACAGTAATATGTATAGGAAATAGTTTGTTGGTTTTAACTTATATAAAGGATGCATTTATTTTGCATTTTGAATGGGGTTATGCAAGTTTGCAAAAGCTTCAGCTCTTAAGTAGAGAGAATTCTGTGTAGATAATTTATCATCTGTGGCATTGCCTATCTCTAACTTATTATTTGTTTGGCCTGTTTGGCATAAGTGTAAGACAGCCCTTTCACAATGAGACATTTTGGCTGCAAACCCTTCCATCTTCTTGGTCTTTATTTAGACAGAAATAACCATTTCCACAGTAATAACCCAGTAACAGAAACCATTTCAAAGGAGGAATGAGGGTGGTGAGGGAGGGTGGGGGAGAAGAAGATGCAGTCATTGTCACCAAGGTTCATCCTCTCCCAGCTGCATCTACTTCATGGCACACTTCTGCTTCATACTTTCACAGAATCACCATCCAAGAGATTTGCTTGCCATGATAATCCATCATTAAATCAAGTCCCACGCAGTACAGAGAAGAGGCATCTCCCATCTTGTACTTTGTTCTGTGTTGCTTGGCAGAAGGAAGGTCTTGTCTGCACAGGATCAATTAAAGCAAATGTTTGCCATGTTTCCTGCGTCTGGTTCGAGTGGCAACTTCAAAACAGCAGAGTTGACTGCACTGAAGACTTTCCATGGAAACAAGAGCAGGTTGTGTTATTTCTGCTTTCCATTGAACCATAGAGATATCTCCAAATATTGTGCTGTCCATTTAATTTCCTCATGTGCTACAGTGATTTGAATGCATGTGTTGATTTAACTTGCTTCATCTTTCAGCAACTACTTTAGGCTCATGAAGATTTGGCTGCTACAAAGCAGGCATCAAGTTCTACATTCTTTCATTGAAAAATAAGGTGGGGGTATTTTGGCAATGTTCTGTCTGTCTTTAAAATAAGGTGAGATTTATTTTTTCCAGATATTGCTCTTCATTGCACTTGTATTTTTAAACAGTTTTATAAAATGTTCTCATGTCTTCCTTCACTGCTGCTGTTTCTGCTTTCAGTGCCTATCCACAAAGTCTCTTTAATCTTTTTTCTTTTTATCTTCTTTTGATGATCTTGTACTGCTTTATCTTTTTTTATATATTTCCTTTTTTCTTTGTTTACTTTTCTGACCTTAATGTATTCAGTAGGTGTGACCTATCCTGATTTTTTTTTTCTGTAACAGTATCCCATGTAGTATTTCTCCTCTATTCTTCTTTCCTGGTTTCAATAAAGAGCAATCTCTGCTGTATTAATATAAAATTTACAATTGGCTTCCCATTCTTTTTGCATAATGTCAGATACAGTTTCTGCCATATCAGAAAGTTTAATTGAATGTTACAATTGAAAGTCTTTCCTTATGTATTCATCCATCATTTTAAAGCTATTAATATTTGTCTGATTTTTCATTTTCCTGTTGGTTGTGTAAAATTGATGTTTGCATGCACTCAGTGTCTGTAAATTTCATCATATACAGAAAAGAGGTACATGATTTCTGTAGTGCTATCAGAGGAGATCCAGCACTTCTTCACTTATTTAATCTTGAGGAAAAAGTGTCCTTCCAAAAAAGGACTATTTAATCAAAAAGACTTTTCACCACTGTCAAGTGAGCCTTGACAGTATCTGTGCACTGTATCTGTATCTGCCAAGTCAACACATCATTGATGTCACCTTGCTAGTAAGGACTAGTAAAAACCTTGTAAACAATATTACTCTTTTCCTTAACATATTCATTTGTTCCAGCTTGATATTAAATGATAGTAATTTTCACACATGCGCTTAAAATACTGCCAAGAATGCTGATACTCTGTCTGTGTTGTAATTGCTCTTCTTTCATGACTCGAGACTATTTCCAGCCTCTATAACAATTGTATAGCCCATAAAGGAGCCCAAAATTTGGAATGAGCTGGGAGCAGTGACTTCTAGAATGCATTACCTCCCTGCTTTTGCATTTGTCTCTCAGTACACTTTGTACAATCCACTGGAGAACGCAAGTCAAAGAGATGCCTCTGACATTTTACTGTCTGCTTTGGATTTGAATTCCACAGTTTAATTAAAATTATGCATCTCTTTCTGTGTTCTGATGAATGGGGACTTACATTTAGAAATGGCAAATCAGTAAATATCAAAAAATAACTAAGATTCAGCAAAGTTTTTAAATGAAAATGACTCATTAGAAGCATCTTACAAAGCAGAAAAGATGTCATAAAGTTAATTCTTAATTCCTGTAACTTATTCTTACTCATGTTTGCCAGTAAGAAAATTCAAGCAAGGAAGAAATGGAGAGAGAAAAGGAGAGAGACAGAAGAGGAAGGAGGGATGAAACCACTATTTTGATGCCTCCTTCATTTCACAAAACATCTGGGAGTATGGACTTGTGCTGTGTTTTTTCCGATCTTGTATTTTTTTTTCAACATCTCCAGTGTGTGGTAGTTTATGCTCTGTGTTATCTAGGCTAATGGAAATCATCAAGGGTATTATGTCAAAAGTTGTGGTGTACCTTTATGAACAAATTATCTACTGAGTGTGGTGAACTTAGGCTTTTCCAAATAAGAACAGTTTTAACTCAAAAAAGATGCACAGCAGGACTGGCAGCAGTACTGTAGCCTGCTATTTTTCTGTCATGTAAAGCAAATGTTGATTTCGAGTTCACAGAAAGTTCAGGAGATTTAAAAGGTATAACTCACTGAAATCTTTGTTTAGCAGCAGGAAGACCAGAATCAATCAGAAACCTCTGGTAACTGCTAGCAGTCCTCGATCATTTCAGCTACTGCAGCTAGTGGAAATGGAAGCCAGTTTAGCACATTAAAAGTGCCTTATTTGTGTTCTACTTCTGATGGATGTAAAAGATTCAGGTAACTCTGACTTTGCCATCAGATCTCTGAGCATGCTTGTCCATGCAGGTAGTATGTGAGGAAATAACAATGCATCATAGGAATATTGCTTTATTATTTTTTCCTCTTTTGATCTTTAATTATTATGATCCCAGTCAGATGTTCTGATTCATGTTGTTTATATTTAGCAATTCCAGCAGGTGCAAATTTTGGCTAAAATCCACCACAATTAATCTCAGCTTAAAAGTAAAGAGTTTACAAGTAAGGCCTTTCTAAAGCATCTGTGCAAACACATTTAATTTAATTTATAAAGCATTTGTTACTAATAATTACACATTTAACTATTTGCCTGTATTATCACTCTTTATCACTTATATAATTGAGAAATTATCAATTCTGTTCTGGTACTTGGAGCACTTTTTTTGGCACCTCTGACTGGTGGGGAAGCAATTTGGATTCTCTTTCTTCTCTGAAAATTTGAGTGAGACATGTAACATGATTTTATTGGTGTTAATTTTCATGATTTCTTTAGAATGTGTTAGAGAGAATGGATGGAGGGTTCAGAGCTCCCCCTATCAGTGAAGATCCCATTATCTGGCATCAAAGAAACTGCTAATGAGTGATAGGCTGGAAAAGGGGAGGTTTCCTCCTTGTTTAGAACAGTAATTTGTGCTTACAAGTGACTTCAGCATTAGCTTAATAAGGAAAAAAATGCTAAGAAAAATATTTGAAATATCTAAGAAAGAACTTCATTTCCTAAAGAGTAAAGAGGGTGGTTTCTCATGTGCAGAGTTGTGCAAAATTATTCTGCAAATCCATGAGAAAGGCAGCTTCCTTGTTGTTGAACCCATTTAAAATGTGGTGCATTCTTCCTTTTGAGTGGCTACTTTCTGTTTTCAGTTGTTAGTCATCTTCTCTCAGGGAGGCACTTGCAGCAAACTGAGTCTGACCAAGCAGCCTCCAGGCAGTCACTGTGAGCTGATAGTTTGGCTTCCATTGGAATCCAGTGGTTTTGGCTTTACTAGCCTGCCCTGCTCCCCTCCTGCACAGCACTCTCTGCTCTGGCTCCAGAGCCAGCCCCTGAGCAGGACCTCACTGATGCTCCCTTCTAAACTCATGTCTAATGCAGCTCCATGCAGAAAACAAGCCTATAATTAAATTGTTCAAAATTTGAAGATCAGTGTGTTTGGCCATCCCTTCAGACCTAATTACTAGCCAAAACACACTGTGCACAGGGTGGGAATTAATATTAATTAGGAATCTTCTTGAAGTGCAGATTACAGCTGTTATAGGCAGAGGAAATAATTATGAGATTTATGCAACTCACATCTTTAAAAAAATGTAATTACAACAACAAAGCCTTGACTCTCAGTATACATAAAGAGGCTTGATATAGGCATTTGTTCAAGATTAATATTAGCCTAAATTGACAATGTTCAACAGGATTCCTCCTGATTTATACTGGAGTAAGTGACAGGAGAGAAAAGCCCTTCGTGTGCAGCTGGTCGATAAAGATGCCCATGCTGGTTTTCTGCTAACACCCTGGTACATTCTGCTGTGTCTGAGGTGCCTCTACCACTGCCCAATTCCTGCTTCCCAAGGTGTGCACAGACACACCACATGTCCCTTCCAAGACAGGAGGCAAAGCAGTGCCTGGGGCCCTGCTTCATCTCAGATGAGCTGCAGAGTGTGCCTGGGCACTTTCCTGGTCCCAAAGCAGCAACAGAGCTTCCAGAGCACTGCTGAATGCTGGCAGACCCAGACTATGTCTCTTTTTCTCTTTGAAGGGTGAAGGTGGAAGCTTTTGCTCTCTGGGCAGAATTCATGGCTGAATAACAAAGCAGCAAACATTATTCCTTAGCATAATGCTGGGGATTGATAGTGGAGGCTGTATTTGCAGAACCTAAATACCACTGAATTTTGGTTGAATGTGAGACACATATTTTAAAAGACACAAGGAGAGCACTGAAGAGACAGAAGAGTGGGAAAGTCAGCTGGTTGTAGTTCATTGTGTAATTCCCAGAAGGGAACAGGGGACAGTTCTTGTCTGATGCACTGACTTGTCAGAGGTTGGAGGTCATCCCTTAATGCTTACTGGTTACAACAGAAGATATTTTTAATTCAGGCGTTCCAATAACAGTCAGTAATTGCTAAGAGTATTTAATAGTCCAGACACATAATTAAAAAAAAAGCCTCTGCTGTGACTTCCTCTACAGTCTTGTTACATTCCACTACTGATAAAATCTACATTGGATTGTTACCTTCTCTTTTAGCTTTGAGACTTGAAGAAACTATTTCAAGAGCAAAGTATCAAATTGTGTGACTGAGCATACACCCTTGTAATACTAATGGTAATGTAATAATATTAATGGTATTGAAGTCCCAATCGATTTTGGAAGCAAATACAAATGAAATATAAATAATGTATTGATTTGGAATGTGAAAAGGATCGTTCATTGACTTGAGGTTCTCAGCTCCTGGAAAAGAGGTGATGTTTGTTTGCAAATGCTAATGATTTATGTCAATGTAGTTATGAATTGATTGCTGTTGAAATGAAGAACCTTACCCATATTTTACATTCACTGTTAAAAGCAAGAGTCAGATTGTAATTTTTATTGCCATATCTCCTTTTTTTTCCAGCATATCTTTTTTACTGCATTTTATTCCAATATTCTTGACATACTGCCCTAAAGTAGCATAGTTCAAGTGCTTCTCATTGATGATCAGTAAAGAAAGATGTATATCTATCATTAAAAGGAAGAAAGAGAAATATTTCTGAGTAGTCATGACAAGCAAGTTGAATGTATTACTGTGATGGCTCAAGAAGCTGATAGTGAGATTCAACGGTGTTCCACTCTGTCATATTTCAAAAGGCACAAGGAAGACACTGAATAACAAAGCAGTGAAAATGCCAGCAGGCTGTACTTTACTTTATTATTCCAATACCTTGAAGAGAATAGAATGGTATTCAATATCTCCAGTATTTGATCCTGACAACATAAGGTGATGCAAATATTTTTTTAAATGAGTTTTCAATACTCCTGGGTTTGAAAACATTAAGGTGCTTGGAGAATTCATCAAATAATAAAATCTGAAGATTCAGGAGAATGAATATTGACCAACAAAGAAAGCAAAGCATTTCTAATGGGAGTAAATATAATCAATGTTGTAGAGGAATCCTATACTCATCAACATGAATCTGTGAGTTATCAAAAAATAAAGAATCTCAGAATTGGACAAATAAATTATTCCTGGAACTCTGACGTTTCTTTGGGTAAAACCATAATCCTTTTTATGGATCTCCTGCATTCATGTTAAAGATGAAGGGTAAAACAATAACTCCTCTGAATTTATTGGAAAATATTTTGAAGATAGAGAGCAGCACACTTTATGAGCCATTTTCATTCAAAATCCCTGTTTTTGCAGTGTTTAATTAACGATGTTTTAATGTCCCCTGCAATCTATAATAAATTCCTTGATAGCTGCATTTATTGAAAAAGATGTTTTAAGCTTACAGTCACTAAGAGGAAAAATTTCTTTAAAATCATCTGGGTGGTTTATTTCTTCAGGTGAAAGCATGGCAGACAGGACAAGTACATTTGGATGTATTCATGCAGTGTCTTTATAGAATGTTTATAGAATAAGAGAGATTTTCCTACTGTAAAACTATGTATTTAGCCTGGTGCTTACTGTCCAAATATCTTAATTAAAGCATGTGGTTATGGTTAATCTGTCTCTTTCAATGTTGTGGAACTAGCTGACTACAGTAAAAAATCAGACACCTCACCAATGAAAAGTCCTTATTTTCTACGGATAAGTTAAAATTTTGAATGTTGATTTTCTATGATATTTTGTTGTTGTTTTCATTGTCAAATAGAACAAGACAAAGGTCTCAGTTCAGTTGTCTAACCCTAGATATTTAGTGCCAGAGCAAATCCTGCTTAACCTGCAGGTACTGCACAAGCACTATGTTCAGGCCTTTGTTGCCAAAATTTAGGCAAATAAATCAAGCCTCAAGCCCAAAATATATGATTCTTTGAAACGTTTGAACATATTTGTTTTGGTTGTATAAAGAAGTTTTATTTCAATTACTTCCTTCAAAACATTGTGGGAACATTTTCCTGCAGACCACAGTTTATTTTCTGTCAGGAATATTCATCTAAATCTGCTTACCTCTAAAGGATGGTGGAGTGTAAATACAATATGGATTTTATTAGTTAAAATCAATGATTGCCAGCTTATTTCTAGCTTTACTTTGAGGTTTTGAGGTACCTGGTACTCTGCTTCTCTGGCAGAGGTTTCTCTTAGGTAAATACTCTTCTGTCAGACCAGTAACCATTTTGTTGCCTGTCAGGTGGAGAATAAGGTGCTATTTTGAGTTCTGTTCACTGCTTCAAAGACTTTTGATGGATTTTTTAATGCAGTGATCCTAATATAAGAAGTGACTTCTGGACATCTTCTCCTTCTGCCTCCCAAAAGTTACTTGGAAAGATTTGCCTTTCTGCCTTCAGTGCCCTGGCTAAGCTGCTTTTTGCTCTCAAACAAAGCCTTTCAGCCAGGGATCTGAAAATCACCTTCCTCTTCTTGCTCAGGTAGAAGTTTGTCTGGCAAGGGATGAGCAGGGGAGAATTCCCTGCCTTCTTTCCTTTCTAAAGAATGAAAAACGCAACCAAATCCAAAACACAGTGTGTGTGCAATTGGATGTGAAGGTGTCACTGCACATGCTCTCTCAGGAAGGAGGAATGGTATCATCAGTGGAGGAGTCTGTAGAAATTAACTGTGCCATTTTTCTGATTCTCATTGGAGTTGAAAGTGCCTGAAAAAGCGAAGAAGCAGTTTTTATTTTATCTTGTTTACAAAGATCTATTGAAAAAGCCTCTCAAAAAACATTAAGAACTTTAAAAAGACATAAAAAATTAGTTAATAAACATCAAAATGTGACCACATATATTAATAATCTCAGAAACCATGGCTATTTCTGCAGCTATTACACTGGAAAATATAATGATTTTGTCTTTGCACCTAAAATGGAGGGATGTTCACTAAATCCAGATATAAATTATTGTAAAATTTTTGTAAATATTTGATTTTTATCTATGATCTTCTAGCACAGCATATTGCAGTCAACCTTTTAAGCTGCAGAAGTCACTACAAAAATTGCCACTTCTTTGGTACATTTTCACCTTAATATCTTATTTTTAAAATCTCTTTGCTGTTCACAGGATAAATTGAAAGAAGTATTTGTTTGCACTAAATCTGTTGACCAAAAATTCAGGACAGAAACATGGTTTTGACCTACCACTTACCTGTACTACTGTCATCAAGATTCTTCCCTGAAAGTACTTTTTATTTCATCCTGTGGAAGGCATAAAGATGATTAAATATATCTGACAAATTGTATGTAATATTATAATGGGCCTCCATTCATTTTTATTCCAATATTTCTCTGGATGGTGTGCTAACATTATTTAGTGAGAAGTGTGATGTATTAAACTCAATAATTTATCCTCATCTATGTGGGGTTTTTAATGCCTAAAGGAGAGCTAGAGCTTTTACTGTTCCTCAGTCTATAAAGATTTATTAAGTAATTTTTAAGCCATAAAAATGGAAAAAAATCTTCATCGGCTTCATTGAGGAAGGTAGTGAGAGGCAGTGAACTTGTTCTTTTCATCCTTCTCAGTGGTCAAGCATTAAAAATATAATTAAAGAGAATCATTCTATCAAAGAGCTCCAGTGAAAGCAAAGGTTGATAGGTTTGATGTTCTGGGGTACTAAAGCAGTTGAGAGCAGAAAGTATTGCATCTGGGCTGATGTTGAAGGTAGCAGCCAAACCCTTCCTGTTGAAGAACGGTTCTTTATTCCTCCTGTGTTCTTTCACTCTGGAGCACTGCTCCATTTATCTCCAGTGCTTCAGCAGCAGCCCTTGCTGCAATTCCCAGCAGGAATGGGTGTCAGCACAGAGGGAGCAGCTGCAGGGCAGAAGGACCCAGCTGGCCAGCCCTGGCGTGGGTGTGGGTGCAGGCACTTGTGCTGTGGGACCTGCACTCCATGGCTCTTGCTTTGCCCATGAGATGCAGGGTTGGTCTCTGCTCCCAGATGCTCTGACTGGAATTTTCCTCAGAGAAATAATACACTGCTTGACAAAAGCTTTTAGGGGAGCTTCCTCTGGGCTGTGTGCTGCAGGCATGGCTATGGAAGGCAGTGAAACTTCCATTTCAGTACCAGCAGATCAGGCCTTGGGGATCTTATGACAAACCCCAGAGTACAGAGCTTGCTTTGCTCAAAATTGTTTACAAGTGAACTAGAAATAAATTAATATGAAGTGACTCAACTGCATCCATTAATTTCAGGAAAGAAAACTCCCTAAATGGTATGCGTTATCCCAAGTGGAAACCAGGTACCAATCATCATGCCAGACTAACA
>PYHW01010756.1:1839342-1849562 GCA_013186435.1 Turdus rufiventris
CTATATCTATATCTATATCTATATCTATATCTATATCTATATCTATATCTAATCTATATCTATATCTATATCTATATCTATCTATATCATCTATATCTATATCTATATCTATATCTATCTATCTATCTATCTATATCTAATCATCATCTATATCATCATCTATATCTATCTGTCTATCTATATCCATAATGTATGTAAAGGGAATATGAATTGTCAGGGCAGAGATGAGCAGCTGAGGAACACAAAGGTCCCTTTGCCCTTCTGAGGAAAACTTTTAAATAGTAAAGAATCTCAGCCTCAACAGAGAAAGATGTTGCCAGCTTCACGAAAAAGGCAGCTAAAAATGTCAACAGGTTATCTGCCAGAAGCAGTCGATAGCACCTAATTTTTCAGATCATGAAACAAAGCTTGAAGTTACAGAAAATTCCTTTAGCTAGTGGGAAATTAAATAAAATTTAATTAAAATAAAATTTCGTGAGCACAGTCTGCATGATCAAACCCACTACATGCTGTAAGGGGACACAGACACCCATGGCTTGCACATTGCTGTGGTGCTGGCACTGGGAAATGAGGGCAGTCAGTGAGGGTCTTCCAAGAATTCATTGCAATCATAGAAAGTTTCACTGGGATGTCAAAGTGGGTTCTTCTTTGTGTTTCTTTAACTGTGAAGGATTTTGAAATCACAATCTTTGCAAAGTGTTTATCAGAGGATTAGAAAAATCAGAGTGGTAATGAAATAACTGCATAATAGCCTGAGCATGGAAAATATCCCCCTTCTATGGCAATGTGGAAGTTACTTGGGGAATATCAGGAGCTGTTTGGCCAGGTCTTCCAGCCGTTTGATGAGTATGAGAGATTTGCTTAGCAGTTATGGCTCTTCCTGATATCAGCTCTAACTGATAAAAATATGGGGTTCAGCTTTCATACAGATTCTTTCATTCCCTTTCAATCTGTTTCTTTTCAATTCTGCCTCTTATTTGTTTACTAAAATTATTTAGTTAAGATGTCAGTTGGGAGTCAGATGGAATGTTTTCCGGATGGTGCATTTTTCAGTTCATTCAATTTGGCCATTTAAAATGTTATTTCATTTCAGCTTTAGATCTTAGATCTGCTAAAATTAACATTTGAATTTTCTGTAGCATTATGAAACATCTTTTCCTTAATCATTCTATCAGTCAGGTCCAGGAAATTCTTAACAAATGTTAATCTATGGGTTAGCATTTGTCTTTGATAAATGAATTTAGCTGCAACAAAATAGCCTAAATAAACAAATTCTTCTGAGGGATCCAAGGAATCAGTGGTATGTGGTGGTACATCCAGTACAGGCAGCCCAGAAGGAAGACAGGCCTTGCAAGGAGGTGTATAAACAAGAAGACAGATCCTCCACAAAGTTAAAATAACTTTTTTTGGTTACAATATTTCCTTTGAATCCATCATTTGAAGGACAGGAGTAAAACAGGGAAAAGAAGATAAAATGGAAAAATATGTTTTAGGATTTAGCTATGAGCTAAAGATAGTAAATTTGGAAACTGGAAGGAAAACCCCAGTGAAAAAAGCTGAGAGCAGGAGAAATGGATGATAAATGGAAATCAATGTTCTGAAGTGAAGGAATTTCATATTAAAAAAGTACAACTCCTTCCATCACAAGTGAACACTCACAGATCATACTGCCTCACCCCCAACTCTTTGGGAAGTTAAAACCAAATAAATTTATTATAGAAGTTATGGGAGAAAAATAAGAGAAAACAGCCTCAAGCACTGCACAGCCGCTGCTCAGAGTGGAGTCCTGCTGGCCCTTTCATTCCTCTGGGTTCACTTCCAGAGCAAACACTTTAGTTCTGCTCCAAATAGATGTGCTGAGCAATGGTGAAATGGGAAGAGGAGACAAGTGCAGGCAGCAGCTGCTCAGCTCAAACCCCATAGGCTGGGCTGGGGCAGCACCCAGCACTCACTGCCCTCAAGCAGGAAATAAAGGAGGAAGATCTTTATTTGAAGGAAACAGCTGTAGTTTTATGCGCATGAACAAGGTGCTGGTAAAACTCTGTTGAGTGGTTTGCAGCTCTAATACCCTGAACACTTCTGAAAAGCTCACATAAATTAATGGAAGACTTTTTATTAATTTATCTGCATTCCTGATTCTGTTTCAAGCAGTGTTATTCCTGATCTGTTCACTGTTCCAAGCAAGCAGGTTTTAGACATGGCTGGGTGTGCTTGGGATGTTCTAAAAATTCACATCATTTTTTGTCTTTTAACACTCTGACACTTGTGCCTGCCATGGACTCAGTCATTTCTTATAAACCCAAAATACTTTTTAGAGTGTCTCTAGTGCAGAATTTATCACTGGTCACAATAATTTGTTTACAGAGAAAATGGATGAGATTCTAGACCTAACTGATACACAAACCAAAGCTCAGAAATCTTGAAAAATGGTATAATACTTCCAAAATAAGATGGATGAGGGTGCACAGGTATATTTTAAGATAACTCCAGGGAATTTGGTTTCCTGATAATAATGCATGATAGAGACATCTCTCATATTTTATCCAGATTCGAATGATTACTTAATGTGCTCTGCTAAGACAGCTTACCCCTGTCACAATAACGCAGCAAGGGAGGTGATGGAAGTTTTACTCAATGATATAATTCCAAACGTCTGGGGTTCCTTTGGGGTCTTACCCTTCATTCTGAGGATGACTTCTGAACATATTCAGTTCCCAAATTAAAGCAAATGTGTGAAAATGCTTTACATCTTCGTGACTGTGGCAAATGGTGCTTTAGGTGTACTGACGCTGGATGGCTCTGGTCATTTAGCATTTTAGGGATCTCACATTACAGCTCAATCTGGGACATCGAGTAGTCAAAGCATCACACACCAGCCACCCCATGGCCTCTGCAGAGCCGCTTTCAATGAGAGGCCCCACCTTGTATCAGTCTGACTCTCTGAGCAAGTTGCCAACTTTCACATTCTAAGAAACACCTTCTTAGGTTTCATTCTTGATTAAACTGCCTTGGACATATATGAATATGTACTTTGGGGAAGGTTTAATTTTGAGGGATAAAATTTTCCAAATCCCTCTTCTGTAAATCAGCAACTTCCCCTTCCAGAAAAGTAAACACACAGTTTGGAAATCACAGCATTTGGGGGATATTTATAATTATACTTTAGCATTTTGGCACTCTCAGTATGAAATGTTAATAAGACCACAGATTTCAGTGGAATTCCACCAGTCTGATCCCATGCTGCAGGGCCCTGCACTACTTAGAGCAGTCTGAATTCCGTAGGTTCTTACCATAACTCATTATGGTATTGCACTAATTCTGCAGAATAGTGCATTGAAGTGGTACATTCAGGGAATGCCACTCGGATGCCAATGATCAGGGCAATTGAGATTGCTGCAGTGAATATAGAATCTGAATTCACACAGGAATCTCATGTATTAGAGCATCATTCAGTAAGTTTTACAGTTTCCCCCTGGCCACAGCCCCCATGTGCTGGCAGGATAAGAGGACTGTCTTTACTGACACATTTCAGTGCCCAGGAGGAACTCTGAAAAGTCACTGTCCTGTGCTACCAGAGGGAAACTGCTGGGGAACAAGAGAGAACAGTCCTTTACTACAGGAACACGAGTCCTCTCTATCATCAAAAATGCTGATTTTCAAAGCCTCTAATGACCCTCCTCCAAGACTGGCAAGGTCTGAGCATGGTCCAAAACCTTCCTTTGATCCTTGAAATGCTAATTTTCATCTGAAGGCAAGAATTTGAAAGTTCATGATGTTGCTAATGATGGCTTTGATGTAATTAACAGTGCTGGATTGACTCAAAATGCCTGTTTATACACATAATTCTGAAGAGTTTGAGAGTTTTTCTGTTTATTTCAGCTATATCTGCTGGTCTAATAAAAGATAATATTTTTCTCTAAAACTTTGTATTCATAGACCCTAATTGCCACGTGAAATCTTCGTCATTATAGACATTAAAAACTTAGCTGGACAAGGTGATCCACCTTTGAATATAGCCTTGCTCTGAGCAGGAGGTTGAACTGATTAGTATCCAGAAACTCCTTCCAACTCATAATAACCTGTCAGTCTGTAAAGCTTAACCCTGGTAGGTTACAAATCTGTCCTTTGTATGTCTTTGTATTGAAGGATCTGGACAAAGATTTTGATTGTGGTAGCAGCTTGATCAGTTAAAGAAGGCAGCTGTGAGGAAATATGAAGCAACATGAGTTAAATTGCCAAGAATACTGCAAGGTTCATTTTAACTGCCTTGGGCTTCCCTAAATGGAGGATGAATTTCTGACTGAAGACAGTTTTCTGCAGGTCTGTCAGTTTTGCCCTCAATGAAAAGAGTTCAATAGAGAAATTTGGATAATAAATGCATTAGTCTAAAGACTATCTCTTAAATGCATATCTACAGTGGGATACGCAGCAGCACAGCTTGCAGAGGTGTATCTGTCCTGTGTGAAAATGCCTCTCCCTCACACAGGAGCAGATTGGGTATGGAAGGCAGTATTACATGCATGTTCATTTGGGGGTGGTGTTTCAACAGAGGGAAAGAACTTTATCAGAGGAATGAACCCAGCTTTATTTTTAGCAGGGATCATGTACACTGTCCTCACCTGCAACACGTATTTGAATTTTCACAACAGAAAATAAAGCAACTTAAGCTATATTTGAAGGAAATTTGTAGTCAGTTTCAAATAAGAGCTTTCTAAACTGCTAATAAATCTTTTACACCCTTGGAGTTGAAAGGGAGCTTTCATTTTCTGCAAGTATTTTTCAGTGTAGTACTGTGTGTTTATGATATCTGTATCACATTTAGCACTCACTTTAATGGATCAAATATTTCCTTAATTGAAAAACTACTCCAGTGCAGCAAGGGCAGTTGAGATTTTTACTTGAACTAATGTTTTGCTTCATCTAAAGTTAATGATGACTACTGAGGCCTTATTCATATAGTAGAGTGTAATTAAAAATAATGTTCTGATTTGGGTTATTCTCTACAGACCCAATCCTTTAAATACACATGAGACTATGCAAGACAGGTTTTATGCTAAATTCTACAGAAATATTCAAGGATATAAAAAGACTCAGATGAAGAAGTAATTTTAAAATTAAGATATATACAGATTTGTTCCAGTGCTCAGGATGTTCAGCAGCACTCATAGTGCTCTTACGGAGCATCTCTACCTGCTCAGCATCAGCAAGAGTCAGTATTCTTAGTTCAGAGAATAAAAAAACAAACCTTATGACTCCAACAAGGATAGTTGAGAAGGGGAAATCAATGGATGAATTTTTGTAAAACCAAGATTAATTGATACTTGTGGCTTTGATTTAAATTAAAATAATGAGATGAAATTCAATCCACTGTTGCCAACACAGGAGCTTGTGAAGCCAGGAAGATTTCAGCAGGCTCACACTCCAGCTGCCTTATGGGAATAAAAAATAGTAAGAAATCTAACATTAGATGTTCACAGATCTTGGCTCACATCTTCTTGTAGCACAAATCAATTTGCCCTAGAGTTTATTGCATGAAATATGTTTCCTGACACTGTGCAGGTGATTGAAGTTACAAGAAAAAATTTGTTCATTTGCATTCATTAGTATTAAAAAAATTAACTAAAATATTATGTAACATAATGGATGGTAGTTTTGTGTATGAAGTTGATTGCTCTAGCACACTGATGATATTTATATCTTGGAGAGTATTACAATTGAAATGTATTCATTCAGGAACAGTCAATAAATGAACATTTATTGGTTGAATAACTAAACAAAATTAAAATATGTCATTTCACTTATTTACTTTTTTTCATACAGCTGTTCCAAAAAAGTGTGAAACAACAGATTTCTATTGAGAAGCGACTGATTTAATTTTATAAGCAGAATACATGAATTTGAATAAGTACAAGTTTTTAAGACAGAAACATGTAAGAGAGTTTTACCAATCTAGAAATCTGCTGCATGAGAGAATATGTCTACAGTAGTGTAAAAATCTTCCTCCAGAGGCTGTTGTGCTTTTGAGTTGGTCTCCATTATATTTTGACTTTAAAAAAAGAGAGAAAAAAAAAAGGCGTCACTAGGTTTTGAACAATAACTCACATATCTAAAAAAAAATCTCACATTTAAAATAGCAATTTTAAAATTTATCTTCTACTTCCCATTTTCAGTAGGTTTTACATATGATCTCCATCCTTAAAAAAATGAGCTTTGCCTCCAGTGTGTGTGGATAATAATGTTTAGATTCTTATTCCAAGGTGCATATTTACCTTCATGGGGGTCCTAAGAAAATAAAGGAAGCTCTTACTAGCCTGTGGCATTAGGTATTCCAGGAGCCTCTTGTGCAGTTTGGTTTGTTCCTAACAGCTCCCGTGGAGTCAATTTAAACACTGAGCCTGTTCAGACTGTGAAGCATATGGGTAATTTATATTAATGCTAATGTGAGATATTCCTGCATCAGGGAAACATATCTCCGTATTTTTAACCTTCCATTTGCTTTCACTCTGCAGGAAGAGTTTCAAAAGATTCTGCTTGTGTGGGAAAAATTAATGCTATGTGAAGATGAATTTTATTCTTTAGAATTGTTTTTCTAGTTTTTTTTTCCTCATGGGACAGTTGTGTTCAGTCTGTCCACTTATGCTTTTCCCTCTTTTAGTATGTTTAGTTGCAACTGGGTTAGGCTTAAACAAAATTGGTAGATGTAGCCTAATCTAGACTCTGTTTCACCAACACCTTTAGAAAGTGAGTGAACGTAAAAAAATAATAATAAGAAGAAGAAGAAGAAAATGAGTCTTCCTGAATTGATTTCTTGTGGAAAAGGCAAAAATGAGGACCCAGGACCAGAGACCAAAGCTGTAGCTCTCCTTCCTTCCATCTGGTATACTCCCCACTGGACCAAAGTTAAATCACTCCTTGGTGACCAGCTGAGCATACAGATCGGCTGCCCCATGGCTCAGCTTCATGAGAAATGGGTTTGGAGCTCTCTTGACGTGTGCTCAGGGTGGGCTCAGCCCTCCCTGTCCTATTCCCTGTAAAACAGATTTAATTTAAACATTTAATTTAAACTCCTGCAAAAGGCAGACCCAGTATCTTTAACACATATTTTTTGTCTTATCTGATCCTTCTTACCTAAGCTTCCACCCAACACATTATTATGTCTCAGACTGCTGGACTGAAGGACACGCTTTATTAGGAGATTTTTGTTCTTATGTCAGTACTTACAAACTTACATGAAGTCATCCTCTTAATCTTCTCTGCATAAATCTAAGCCAGCAGAGCTCTTTGATTGTATCAGTATAAAGAAACATCTTCTGTCTTTTCATCCTTCCCATGTTCCTTCTCTGTACTGTCTGCCCTTTAACAAAATCCTTCTTGAAAGAAATTACTTGTTTTCACATCCATGGTGTCCCACTGTCTTGGTTTGACAAGACAGGTGTCTGCTAAGGAAGGCAGAAGCCTCTCTTGAAATAGAAAATGTAAACCTACTCCCCCCAAATTATTATAAATTTGAAATTAAGGAGCTCTGAGGCAAAGATATGGGAATTAGGAATAACAGTTCTTTAACAGGAAAATTAAAATAAAAATATAGTAATACAAATAAAACAAAGCACTGACAGACTCAGAATACACCTGACATCCCATCAGCCATGATGTTGGTAGCAGTCCCACTAAATGGTGGCTGCAGTCCTCCTGCAGTGACAAATGTGGTTCTGTTGAAGCAGTGGTCCTGTAGAAGGTGCAGTTTCCCTCCAAAGGTCCAGGGATGATGTGGAAGGGTCTGGTTTTCCTCTGGAATCCAGTAGGAAAAGCAGCTCTGATGTTCCAAATCTCAGATTTCCTCTGTGTAGGAAATACTTGTCTCCTCTCCCTGGGTGGAGCATCTCCCAATGGAATGATGTGATTTTATCAGTCATAAAGTGAGACTCAATGGCCCGTTAACAGAAGATATCTCCCCTGGAGGAAAGATGGGTTGTGGAAAAGATAAAGAACCCTGCCCCACTTGGTTTTAACAGCTGGTCCATTAGCAGAAGATATCCTCCTCTGGAAATAAAGAACACTGCCCCACCTGGTTTTAACAGATGGTCATGGAATACACACCCTTGGTTGCATCCTGCACTGTAACCCAGGATGCCCACTAGTGCATTTCTCCTTGTAAAATTCCCCTGCAGTTTCCAACAGTTCAAGTATTCCAATGAGAGGAAATACTGGGAAGCATCATAGAACTGTCACAGCATGAGCTCCTCTTCGTGTCTCTCTTGTGGCCTCCATGTCCTTTTCAGCCATGGTGAACGTGGCCTGTGTTCAACTTCCCTCAGTTTTAATGGCAGACTTGCTGTGAGGGATCATCTTCACTGCTTATGACACTCATGGTTTCATCTCTCCTGCCAATCTGCTCTGGAAGTTTTAAAGAAAAATGCTAAATATTATCATTCTCATTGGCCAGTTGTATTTAGATATCCACCCAATGAGTTTTCAATTAAGGTTTAAAAGCACACAAATAATGTGCTTTTTAAAAATTTTGTAATACTTAAATTTTCAATGAAAATGTGATCAGAAGTTGTAGAAGGCTCTGTGCTTGTATCAGCTCTATTGCTTTTTCAACCAAAATTATTACTTCATTGAGAGAATAAATCAAGTTAACAAGTACAACCTATTTTCAATGTACTCTAGCAATAACAAATAATTTTACTACCCCTCCTTGCTTTGGCCATTCTTCAGAGCTGAAAGGCCCAGTAGGCCCATCACATTCTCTACTCTGCTTTTTTCAAATTTTCTTGAAGCCCTGGCTTCCTTTCAGTTTTCTGAAACAAACTTATGGTTTTAAGTTTTATTGAAAATCAGTGCTAAGGATACAGAGAGCTGCTCAAACAACATTTTTAAACTCTGATGCAAGCCATGCAGACCTACTGATAAAAAAATATACAACTTCAATAACATCTTTTTAATATTTCTTTGACTCACTCTCAGAAGAGAAAATACACCATTGTCATCACTAAATAGGTTGCCATTACAACATATTGACTGCTCTACAAAGCCCAAAAGAAAAACATCATCTCTATACTGTAGACAACTCTATAGACATCATTTACTATTTAAAAAACCTCACTTCTTTACATACTCCTTTGTTTCAAATTTACTTGCACAATATTACTTTTATCCAAAACTTTCCTGACCCTGTAGTATTCCTTATGCCTTTACCAGTTATTAGTTTTATGTTCCTAATTTATATTCCTCAATTTCTTTCTTTCTTTCTTTTCTTTTTCTTTCTTTCTCTTTCTTTCTTTCTTTCACTTGTGGAACATTTTTTAATATTACTATTATTGCCATTATCTCATTTTAGCACTCAGTCTGAATTTTTAGCTGGACTGATTTCATTTACAGTCACAGAGTTCTAACTGTTATAACTTTATTTTTATTCATGCTTTTCCATTTGGGTTTTTTACCTCCAACTGATGTGATCAAAGCTGTCCTCACGTTTTTGACTCTGTGAAACTGCTCATGTGAAGCAGAGAGCTCACAAATGCAGAACAGATGTGCTCAAATCTTGAGCACTTGAAGCTGTAGCTACATAAAGCCATGCATCACACAGAGCTCACTCTGAACAAGCTGGTAGTAAAAGTCTGATTACATGATGATTTGAGCAGTATTCCCCATGTTCACATTTTAATATCAAAACTCCTCTTTTTTTTTTTTTTTTTTTTTTTTTTTTTGTCAACAGCTATGTTCTGAACAGCAGCAACTGCAAGACTTTTCAGCAGTTCCTGTCAAAAATTCTGGCAAGGTGCAAACAAGGAGCCAAATGTTGATGAGTGAGGATGTGACACTGAAGTCACCTTTATTCTGCCACCATTTAGCAGCTGCAGAGGCTGAAGAGCCTGACCAGGCACACAACTTGGGAATATACAAGCATCATCTCATTTGTTGTTTCTATACATTGTAAAGAGCTGGAACTGCCCATTACCAGCACAACCATTGTCATGCTCACACACCACTGCTGGACACCCAGTGAGATGTGCTGGCCAACCAGTCATCAACAAACTGATCTATGAAAAGGGAGGATCTTCAATCCTCCTGTGCTCCTCTTTTCCTCCTCTTTTATTTTTTTCTCTTCTAATAGCAATTTTTCAGTTTATCATGTACAGTAAATTCACGACCATAAGGCGCACCTGACTATAAGGCGCACCCCCCGGGAGTCAGCAAAAATTGCAACATTGTAGATC